>CM024533.1:25988185-26126360 GCA_014182385.1 Eucalyptus viminalis
GACCGGGCTCCTCGCCTATAAATAGGCGTCCCGATCTCAGGAAAATCACACAGAAACAGAGAGGAAAGCTGTCTGTTGGGAAGAGTCGCCGACCGTCGTCAAGCTTTGTTCGCCTCAAAGCCGTAGTTCCATTCGGGTTTGTCTCGTCTTTTTGGTTTTGAAGTCGGTTTCCCTAAAATACCGGCTCGGAGACAAGGGAGGTGGGCAGACAGAGCCCGATCTGTCGAGCTCGTTCGCTGTCCGACGTCACCGAGCCGGGTAGGGCTCCTTCATCCGAACGCACATAAATCAGATGGATACACCACTCTTGGTGTAAGTCAAGTTCAAAAGCCCCGATGCTCGATTGGTGATTTTATTTTGGTCAAAATATATCGTTTTATTCATTACTAGCCCACTAAAGGGGCATTTTCAGTTGGAACATCTAAACATAATGTTGAAATTAAAGGTTGAGGGGGATAAACTAACTAATTTCTAGGAAGAGAATTTACTCGGTGGGCTTTAGCGACCGAATTCGCGGCTTTATTTGTTTCCCGAGACCCATAGACGATCGAAATTCCATAAAGCTGGGCAGTAAACCTTTACAAATCGTCCACAATGGGCTGGGCCGCCAGGGGGGTTCTTCGAAGCTTGATAAGAGCGAAAAAGAGGTAAGTTATCTGTTGATACGGTCATTCCCAGATCAGCTTCGGTTGGTGATTTGAAATGATCATTTCTTATATTAAACAAGAACCACTAAATTCTCCATTCGTCTAATTTGTTTTCTTGTCTTCTTCTTCAACTCAGTGACATTAAAAAACACAATGGAACAAACAAAGTTGTGGTAAAAAAAATTGAACAAACATAGTGCATGCTTGAAGTTGAACAAAAGAATGACAAGTTATGACACGGCAATATATCCAGTTTTTATTAGTAAATTACATTAAAGTTTTTAGAAAGGACTTTTATTTGGACTACGCTTTAAGGCCTTGTGGAGGATAGCAGACGAAAAAAAAAAATAGGGACAACATTGAATAATAAGCAATAAGTTAACAATTTACAGCCGTCATTACTTAGTCTACTTCGTGAGTCGTCAGACGTGATCACACTAAATACTACCCAAACCAAAAATTTGCATTGTTGACCCAATTGTTGACCCAAGTGTCATTTGTGGACAAGATATATATCATATTGCCAAAATTATAGAGGTGCACAAAGATTTCTTTTTAGTTTAAGTAAATGAAAGAAACAAACGTATCATACTAGAGTTATCGGAAACATGCCATACTTTTAACTCTTACATCTAAATTTGCATTGTTGACCCGAGTGCCATTTAAGGACAAGATATTTAACATATTATCAAAATTATAGAGAAGCACATAGATTTCTTTTTTTATTCAATTTAATAATAGGAAATCAGCCTACCTTACTCGAGTTACAAAAAATGTGCAATACTTTTAACCTTTGCATCTAAATAAGAAATGTGCATTGTTGACTTAAGTGCCATTTAAAGATAATATTTTTATTATATTGTCAAAATTATAGAGGAGCACATAGATTTCTTTCTAATTTAAGTAAATAAAAGGAAAGCAACCTACCATACTCAAGTTATCAAATATGTGCAACACTTTTAACTATTACATCTAAACTAGAAATGTGCATTGTCGACCGAATGCCATTTTAGGAATATATTTATTATATTGTCTAAATCATAGAGGAACATGCGGATTTCTTTTCAATTCAAGTAAATGAAGAAACCAACCTACCATACTTGAGTAATAAATAACGTGCAACTTTTTAACCCTTACATCTAAACTAGAAATTTCATTGTTGATTCAATTGCCATTTAAGGACAAGATATTTATCATATTGTCAAAATAATAGAGGAGCCCCTAGATTTCTTTTTATTTAAGTAAATAAAAGGAATTCAACCTACCATACTCGAATTATAAAAACGTGCAACACTTTTAACCATTACATCTGTATAAATAAGCGAAGTTCACATGCCAAGAACCATTATGGGCTTATAACAAATGGAAGTTATCATCACTTGATAATGTCATGAGCAAATGCCCAAAAATATGACTCTTATGATTTTATGAGGTTTGCTGATTTCCATTAAAAAGGTTCATTGGAGTCTACTATTCACCTTCTCTTCTCTTCCAGTGCAACAATCCCTTCTCTTGTGGCCTTACCTTCAATGAGCAATTGCAAATCAGCTTGGAGATTCAGGTACATGCTGTCCTCATGACATTATATTGTTCCAAGCCAACCAAATTTTTCAGAATCAATTTACCAATTGATGTAACTATCTTGGGATTATTTGGATTCGTTATGTGCATTTGAGTGCTTTGATCACGAACTTGCTCAATTCTTCCATCTTTCTCTTTTACACGGCCTCTCACTTAAATTCGCACTTTCACTTTCTCCGAATTTTTCAAGTTTTGGAATTGATCCACAAGAATTGGTGAAACAATCCTTGGGATTATAGGGATTGATTATTTGCATTTGATTGAGCAACATCTCATTCAATTTTTCCATCTTGGAATATCTACCAAAATTTTTCGGATTCAATTTACCAATTGATGTATCCTTGGGATTATTTGGATTCATTATGTGTATCTGAGTGATTTGATCACTAGCTTGCTCAATTCTTTCATCCTTCTCTTTTACACGGTCTTTCACTTAACTTCGGGCTCTCACTTTCTCTAAAATTTTCAAGTTTCGAATCAATCCACAAGAATTGGTGTGACAATCCTTAGGATTATAGGGATTGATTATTTGCATTTGATTGAGCAACAACTCGTTCGATTCTTCCATCTTGGAATGCCAACCAAAATTTTTCAGAATCAATTTATGAATTTATGTAACTGTCCTTGGGATAATTTAGATTCAATATCTGCATTTAACTGCTTTGATCACCAGCTTGCTCAATTCTTCTGTCCCTCTTCTTCACACGGCCTTTCACTCAATTTCAGGCTCTTACTTTCTCTGAATTTTTCAAGTTTCGGAATCAATCCACAAGAATCAATGTAACAACCCTTGGGATTATACAAATTGATTTTTGCATTTGATTGAGCAACCTCTCATTTAATTCTTCCATCTTGGAATGATTTCGTAACAGTTTGTTGGCTTAGAACAATATAATGACATAAAAAAAAAAGTGTCTAGATCTCCTTGTTGATAAGGAATTTGTTAGCACAGGTAAGGCCACATAAGGCCACATACGGAGGTCTTGTTGGGTACGAAGAGGAGATGAATAGTAAGCTCCATTGAACATTTTAAAGGAGATATACAAGGGATTCGAACAGGAGGGACCAATTGTGGATTGGTATCACTTTATTTAGACTAGTGGAATTAACGATCATAATTTTATCCCCTACTTCATTTGTAGAGATAGTCTACCGACGATAGTAGTCATATCACGATGGTTGTCTTTAGTTGATACTTAATGTTATTTCTATAGGACTGCTACAATAACCACGTATTCTTAGTGAACCTGAACCAGTAGTATATGGCATAGTATCCTCAAACAAAATGGGATTTGGCATTTTGCAGGATGTTGGAATTTTGAACTTCAATGGATGATCAAGTCCACCAATGGCAAAAACTTGGAGGTGAGGCTCCTCAAGCTATCTTCCTTTGCAACGATTATTTGCATGGAACGCGACCGTAGACAGTTGTGAAACAAGTAAATTGAGGCTCATCTTCTATTGGCTAGGACTCACAAAGTTGTAAGGGGTAGACATCACTCTACCAACATTGTAGGCCTCCACAAGCAAATGTTTTATCAGTTCTTGTTAATAATTTATATTAGCAAGAGAATCTCAATTTCACATAATTAGTCTTTAACTAACGCAAAGGAATGCCCCTAAGCTTTTGTACCTCTTCTAATGATTCTCGCATATTTACACACAAAAAAAAAATAAAATTAAATGAGATCGACGGACCTCCTAAAACTATGAGAGCCATCTTGCTAGGAATTTGCTCAAGATTTTTTTAGATGGTTACAATGGTTTGACATCAATAACATCACAAAGGAGGCAATTCTTTTCATGATGCAAACTACTTGAACCCCGTCACTCATGTCCTGCTACGGGATTTTAGACTAAATTGATTTCCATTTAGAACAATCGATGTATGAAAATTTGAGATTCTCTTGTTAATATAAATTATTGTCCTATTTGAATGGTACTCCTATCCTAATTTTTGTAAGATAATCACGGTAAGTCTCGAAATTCATGCTCAAAATGCAATTGAGTTGTCTAACATTTCATTTAAAAAATAGTCTTAAATGCTTATTCATGTGCGAAGACTTCTTGTCCACACTAAAGTAGGACACTCTCAGCATATAAAATTTTCATTTGTCTATGGTGACGCAGTAGCTGAGAGCTTGAAAGGAGAAGCAAAATTTATATATTGAAATAAACGCACCACAAGTCCTAAAATTAATCGCAAAATGCGATTAACTTCTAAAACTTTCAAAACGTGCAATCAAAAGCTACAACTTGTTAAATTAATCCAATCAAGTCTTTTTATTAACACTATCAATTTGACTAATAGAAAATGCAAATGTTTTTTTTCCTGCATTATTATTATTTTATTATTATTATTATTATTATTATTATTATTATTTTCGATCTAAAATTAGATAAAAAAAATAAAAAATAATGATAATAAAAAAAAAAAAGGCTAAAAAAGAAAGTCCCCCAAGCCCTTGCCAATGAGCCACCACGCCCATCGTCAAAAAGGGCTGATGGAGGCTGCCGATGCAAGTAAGGTCTTTGCTTGCCCTAGGCAAGGAACTGCCGCCCGGTGCAGCACAAAGAATCTTCCATTGAAACTAAAGCTTTAATCAAAGCAAAGAAAAAGCATCTTTCATTAAAACACCTCAGGGTCCAAGCTTGATGCAGTGCTAGTGCCAGCCTAGCAGTTATCCCTAAATGATTTAGGTGACAAAGAAGGAGACAAATTAGGCCCAAAAAAAATATTATGTAAAAGGTATGAACAAAGGGAACCAAATTATTCAATGGAACCTAATGGTGCTGTCAGCCCTCCAGCAAATACGATGAGGGATGAAGTGCCAAATACTACAGGTGCCAAAACTTGGCTTAGGGACACTTAAATGCCAAAAATTTCAAAAAAATACATTTAAGTATCAAAATTGGAGAAGAATGGAACATTTAAGACCATTATATTCCTAAGAATAATTTATGCTCAGAAATAATTCTTTTTAATTTTATTCTCTGAACATATTTCTAAGCATTTGAAGGCTTTGGTAACTGTCCAAAATTTTTATTCCCATTATAAAATTGTATTTCGCACCACTCTCAAAATTTCTAATCCAAACCATTTTCTTTTAATATTTTAAATAATTTTATTACTTTTTTTTTTTCCTTTTCTTCTTCAACCTTTGGTTGGTCGTTAGCCTTAGGACAATTGGCAATTGGCCAAGCCACGCTTTGTTGGCCAAGCCTTGCCAAAAGCTAGGTGAGGCTAAGCTCACCCAACCGCCAGCGAAGCTTGACCTCGCCCAACCAAGGCTCTTGGCTAGCCTTGCTCAGCCAGGTGAGGCTTGCTAGTGGCTAAGGGAGGCCCACTTGGCCACTAGCAAGGCTCAGCCCTACCTAGCTCTGGACATGCCGAGCCTTGCCGATGGCTACGCTAGCCTTTGGCAAGCTCATAGGACTTCACCCAGCCGATCGTTGGTGATTAGCTGTGGTAGAAGGAGGCGGCGGAGGTAGTGAAAGAAGAAGAGAGAAGAAGAAAAGAAGAAGAATAAAGAAAAAAAAGAAATTTGAGATAACTTGATTCTAGAATTATTCTCGATAGCAAAGAATCAACTTTTTTCTTACTTCTTGATTCCATTCCAAATCTATATCTGGGAACAAAAAATTTATCAAATGGATATTTGTTCTTTTTTTTGTTCCTTTTGACAAAAGAATAGAATTAGGTACTATTTGACCAAATGCCAAACAAATCCTTAAGTTCCAACGGTGAGAAATTCTAGTCAAACAAGCGACGTGATTTTTTAGCGAGATAAGAACGAAACAATGTCGTTTTTGGCGCTAACATGGCCCCAAAATTGAATTTTAATATAAATATTAATTACAAAATAACAAAAAAAAAATCTACAACGGCATTTGGCAAGGGCTCACATAGGCCTCGTTAGTGCCACCCCACCATCACCAAGAAGGACCAACAAAAGTGGGGCAAGGGTCGGTTGGGGTGGCTGGGTAATGGTCGGCAACCCTGGCCGCCCTCGCCTCGCCATAGCTAACGGTGGTCCTTGGCCTCTCTGGGCAAGAGCTGACGACCTTCATTGGATCAAGAGGAGGGTCATGATTCTGACCCCAAATCTGGGTGAGGGCTTGCAAGCTCTCGTTGACAGTTGGCCAAAACATCGACCATTGCCCAAGGCTCAATAACTTCAGCCAACCCTTGCCTCACTGTTGCCGGCCCTTCTCAAGAACAGTGGGGCAATGGTGGTGAGGGTTGTGCAAGCCCTCACCAAAGACTTGTTGCTTATCTTAAAAAAAAGTATATATATTTTATTTAATTTTTAATTAATAATTATATTAAAATTCAATTTTGGGGAAAAACAACATCGTTTTGCATCTTTATTGCTAAATAAGCTTTCCGATGAGCCAATATTATAAAAAATAGTTATGTCAAATTTTTAGTTAGCCTCGTTGGACTTGACATTTAAGTATCCCAATTTTCAAAAAAGTACCATTTAAGTGTACTTTTAGAAGTTTTGGTAGTTAAGTATCATTTCATGCTAAGTTTTAGTACTTACATTATACTTCTGTCACAAGGGATGGGCCTATTTTGCTTCATCTTCGTCACCGGCTCTTTTTTTTTTTTTTGGGGGGGGTCAATTCATCCGCTTTTTCTTGATTATGATTGTCTTGTCAACGGTTGTGATGGTCAGACCCCAAGAATAAAAAGATCCATTTTTTAGACGCCACAATCGATCTCTTCTAATATTAACAGTACAAAGCACGAAATTAGACTAGATAACAATGAAGAGGAAGAGAGAAAGAGGGGGAGAGAGACCATTTTGGTTCCAGATGATTGATTTGAGTTGTTGTGAGGTTTTGCAAGGACGAGAGAGAACCAAATCCTAAAACAACAGTACAAATAGAGGAGACACACTGATTTGGGCGATGGTTGTCGACCATCACCTAAGGCTGGTGATGCTCACCCATCCAAAGTGAGTGCCTTGCCTGAGGCCTATTGGCCCTTGCTTGGGGTCGATGACTACTAACCCTTTTCGGTGAAGGGCGGTGGTGGTAGCTGACCTAGAGAGGCCTTGTGGCTCTCTTGCTTTCACCTTGAGTCTTTTTTTTTTTTTTTTCTTTTTTGAATAATCATTTTTATTTTTTAATCTAATTTAAATAAGATTTGACAATATAAAAATAAAAATGTTATGTAGATTAGAGAAAATAATATAAAAAATGTCGCACCAATATTTTTTATATAAATTGAAGAAGTTTATGGGAATACTTGATTGCAATATTTTGACAAGTTTTATAGTTTGATTGCATTTTTTGAAAGTTTTAAGATTCAATCTTACTCTCGCAATAAGTTCTAGGACTTCTAATATACTTATCACGGTTTTGCTTTGTTCATATGAAAACAATCCCAGACCTTGACATAGGCTTTCTGGTTTGAGTAAATTCTTTGCTCCTTGCCCACGCAAATTTCCACTTCTACAATCTTCTTAGTTGGACCGAAATCTTTCAACTCAAACCACCGATACTTTGTCATCAACATGTTAATCCAAGATATATCCTTGGTAGTAATCAGCATACTATCCACACACAAAAAAGTGACTATACAAAGGAATTATCGGGGAGTTTTACCAAACACGTACATACAATTGTCAAGTAGTTAATCAGGCAATTTTATCAAATCCATGCAACCGTTATACTTACTTCTCAAGAAGTCATAAGTGAGCATAGTACTAATGAGTATCTTGCACCACAACCTCGGAGAGTACTCTAAATCATACGTAAATTTCATTAATAAGTAGACATGATCTTTCCTTACCATCAGGGACAAAACCCTTTGGTCAATGCATGTAAATATGCTCAATAGATTACCTTGTTAGAAAGCCATTTTGGTATCCAATGCTCTATCTCTCGATCCATGTTTCTTGCAACACTTTTATAGTGAAAAGGGGTGCCGTAGCTTTTATAAGATACTTCCTAAACAACTCATAGCTGCCATACTTCCAAATCTTATAGCAGATTTTTAGAAGTTACATCACCCAATTTTGATATACTACAGTTGAAAAGCATATACCATTAAAGTCGAGAAACTAATAAGGGTTTAGCTATAGCTATACCAAATGGACTCTAACTCCGAGCTATGAATAGGAATCAAAGAAAGCAAAGAACAATTGAGCTATTTCTAATATTCGGTTCAAAGAAACCACTAAAGCCAACAAAGAACCTCATTTTAAGCTATGGTGATAAGTCTAGCCTTTAGAGTGCCCGTTCTTAAATTGGTAGTATAGCCAATTATTTTCTTCCTTTGAGGTGGTTCCTCAAGCTCTCAACTATGTCGTTCTCAAGAGACTTAGGGTGCGTTTGTTTGCGTTTCTGTTTAAAAATTGTTTCGGGGAACGTAAATAGAAAAAAGTGTTTTTGTTCCGGGAACAATTTTTGAACAAAAAAAACGCGTTTGGTAAACTTGTTCCGGGAATAAAAAAAATAAACAGAAACATGTTTGGTAAATTTGGATAATTTTTTTTTCTTTTTTTTCCTTTTTTTTCTTTTTTTTTATTTCTTTTTTTTTTTTTTTTCTTCTTTTGGCCGGTGACCAGTGGGCGAGGGTCGGCCTCGCCTTGATCCGGCGAGGCCGGTCGCCTCGCCTTGGCGAGGCGCGGCCGCCGGCCACCGGCGGGCGGCCCGCTCGCCTCGGTGAGGCCGACGCCGCCGGCCGCTAGGTGAGCTCGGCCTCGCCGGGCGAGATCGATTCGCGAGGCCGAGGCTTGATCCGGCAGGCGAGGGCTAGCGGCCTCGCGGCCTCGCCGGGCCACCGAGATCGCGAGGCCGAGGCTTGTCGGCCGGCAGGGCGAGGCTCGGCCTCGCCGGATCTGGGCGAGATCGAGTTCGCCAGGCCGACGCGAGCTCGGCCTCGCCCAGCTACGGCGAGCCTGGCCTCGCCGGGGCCGGCGAGCCTCGCCATGGCTAGGGCGAGGCCGTCGGCCCTCATCGGCCGGTCGCCGGCCATGGCCAAGGCTGGCGATCGGCCAAAAGAAAAAGAACAAGAAAATAAGAGAAAAAGAAAAGAAAAAAAAAAAGGTGTTTCTCAAAAGTGTTTGAAACAAGAAACACAAAATTTGTGTTTCTTGTTTCTGTTTCTTTTTTGTTTCTAGGAACAAAAGAACAAAAAAGGAACAGAAACGCACCCAAACGTGTTTCTGTTCCTTTTTTGTTCCCAGGAACAAAAAAAGAGAAAAAATGTTTAAAACAGAAAAAAAAAACATAAACAAACGGGCCCTTAATGTCTTCATAGCTACTGCCATGGAGTGGAGTCCATGCCACACATTGCATCCACTGTAGTGGATGCCTTATCTACTGAATCAGTTTCTTCAACAGCCAGAAGAGTAGAACCAACAAAATCAATGCAGAGCTGAACTTGTTGGACTTCTCTCCTGGCTCTGTTGATAGTGATAGAGTCCTTCTCTTCATGTGGTGTTTAGGGGTAAGCAAAAGGAAGTGACCAATCATTCTGGACGATTCCTGAGGCATGGGTATAGTTCCTGGTTCTGAAAAATTGAAATTGGTGATTTTTGGTCCGGTTCTTGGTTCCATGTGTGGAACCGCCCATCTGGACCCCTGCCAAGTCAACAAGAACATTCGGGAATCTCTATGGCAAAGAAAATAAGGACCCCTGCCCCCCACTCTCTCTTGGGTTCTCTGAGAGACTGTTTTCTATATGCTTGTATATAATGATGAGAACTCGCAAGCTTTGTGTCTCGAAGCAGTACGCATTCAAGAGTTGCCCTTTTCTGTAGGTGATTGAACCATTTAAGATAATATAACCCTCCTTACTACAGCAGACTCAAGACTCTGCCCCGTTCCATTTGCAAGTTGTGCAATTTATGGAGGTTGAATCTCATCCGATGTTCCTCACTAGAATCATTGCCGAGTAGCACTGGAAACTTGAAGAGTTTAAAGAGCTAGACCTAAAATGGTTCACAAGTCTCAGAAAACTTCCAATAGGTTTAGTCAAACTACTGAATCTTCGGCATTTACTCAGGTGCGACTAGTCTATCCACAAGCTATATGGAATGAGGACATTTACTTAATATATGCACTCTGTCATAATTCCATGTGAGTCTAGAGGGCACGGGTGCTGAACCGTTAATAGGACTCTTAAAAATTTGGAAGCAAAATTCGAGATCCTTCGCTTGGAGCATGTGAATCACCTGGATACACTGCTCTTGGATGAAAAGTCTGGTCTAAAAGCCTCGGTGTTTAATTGGCAATTTGAAATAGTCATTTCTTTTATTAAACAAGAGCCACGAAATTCAATGTTGGTCCATTTTGTCCTCTTGTCTTCTCCTTCAACTCAACAAGTTTAAAAACTAAATGGAACAAACAAAGTTGGAGTGAAAAATAAAAAATTGAACAAACAAAAGAAAAAATGAAAGATAACAATGACTAATAATCAGCATTTACAAACTACAGTAGTCATTACTCAAAATACTTAGAGTGCATTTATTTGGGGGAAAACCTAATGAAAAAGGAAAATGTTTCGGGGAAATCATATTATAGAAAAATGAATAATTTTCTTTTATTCGGTGATATATGATCAAGAGAACGTTTTTTGGTATTTGGATTTTAATTGGAAAATGATTTTTATTTTATGCCTTATTTTAACCGAAAAAAAAATTGAATTTGTAACGATTTTTTATTTTATTTTATTTTTTCCTTTCTTTCTTTTTCTCTTGTCCTTCTCCCTCCAACCCACCTGTCCACTTCACCCATTGCTCCCTCCTCTCCACCATTTCGCCTCCCTTACCACCAACTCTGTCCCCGAAGCTCGACCAATCTCGAGCTCAAAGCATAGGCATGGGTTGGCGAGCTCAAGCGACTAGGCTTAGTTGAGCTCCAGCTATCGAATTTGGTGGGGTCAAGCCTCACCAGCCCATGCCTGTGGCTAGTTACCTGCCCTTCTAAGGCCCAGCGTTCGGCAGAGGGAGAAATAAAAAAGAAAGAAGGAAAAAAAAAAAGAGAGAAAGATAAATAAATAAAAAAACTAAAAATTAAAAAAATTGAGAGGAGCAATTTTCAAAGGGTTTTCATCTCTTTAGATTTAGGAATTCACTTTCTTAAATTTATGCATAAATATTTTCGGTGACCGTAAACTAGTCATTTTCTGTGAACCAAATGAATGAAAGTCCATAAAATCAATTCTCAAAAAATACTTTCACCCAAACAAATGCATCCTTAGAGAGTCATTTGGGATAGTACTAATAGACTATATTAAATGCTATTAACACTAGGCTATGTTAAATGCTACCGCAACTAGAAATTTCCATTATTGACCCAAATGCCATTTGAGGACAAGATATTTATTATATTGTCAAAATTATTAAGGTTTACACGGATTTCTTTTCCATATCAAGTAGATTAAAAGAAAGCGGCCTAACATACTCGAATTGTCAAAAGCATACAAAATTTAACCCTTTATTTGTATATATATGTGAACTTTCCCATCCAAAAGCCATTGGGTGCAATGATAAGTGGAAATATCATCCTTTGACAATATCATGAGCAAATTGGTATTAGGAGGTCTGTTGATCTCCATTGAAAATGTTAATTAAAGGCTACTATTCATCTCCTTGTACCGCCCAACAAGACCTTCTCATGTGGCCAAACTTGCACTGAGCAATTGGCAATCAACTTCAAGATCCAGGTACATCCTTTACTCTTATCATTAAATTGTTCCAAGCCAACCAAAATGTTTCGATATTAGTCCACAAAAATTGATGTATTTATCATCGGGATTATTGGGATTAATTTTATGCATTTGAGTACTTTGATCAACATGTCTCTCAATTCTTCCATTCTTTTATCTTGTACACGACGTTTTGCTTAACTTTAGGTCTCACTTCTTCAATATTTTCAAGTTTTCGGCCAAAGTAAATGTTAGATAACAGTTATCTTGAAACCTCATCATTGGCTACATATCATCACCCAATCATTGTTTGTTTCTCCCAATGAATCCACCAACCATGTTCGGTATGATCATTTGATGCAAAAACAGACCACAAAGAAGAGGAATCAACCATGTCATAAACATCAACACAATTTCAGAATCAATTCACAGGAACCAATGTAACAACCTCCAGATTATTGGGATTGGTTATTTGCATTCAAGAGCTTTAAGGAACATCTCGCTCAATTCTTCCATCCTAGATTGATTCCCTAACGGTTGGATTGGCTTGGAACATTATAGTGACATGAGGAAAGGATGTACCTGGATCTCAAAGCCGATCGACTATTTCTTTGTGCAGGTTTGGCCACATTAGAAGGTCTTGTTGGGCGGTACGAGGAGATGAATAGTAGCCTTCAATTAATAATTTCAATGGAGATCAGCAGACCTCCTAAAATCATAAGAGCCATTTTTTCCAAGCATTTGCTTGTGATATTATCAAATAGTTACAATGATCTTATTCCAAAAATCACACATGGCAGGTGAGTGGTGAAAGACGCTTGAACCCCATCAGCTGCGTACTACTTTCTTTTATGACATTGTACGAAAGAAATTTGGAGATTTCCTTGTTTTTATATATTAAGTGTCATTCAATTTGATTGGTATGTAATAAAGTCTCAAATGCTTAATAATGTACAAGAACTTCTTATCGGCACTGGCGTACTATACTGTGGTTATATATCTTCTCATTTTTATCTATCTATGGTTACAGTCTATCTCAGAGCTTGAACTGAGAAGCAATAGTTCACTTACTTAGTTATGAGGTGTTGCAATTGTATAATATATGGAAAATTACTTAGAAAGTCGTAAATTTATTACAATTTTGCCAATTTAACCCTAAATCTATTGCGATTGTGTCAATTTAATCCATTTGGCCATTTATAATCGAAAATTTTGATGGCACATCCTAGTCAAGGCCAATTGACTTTGCAGGCGCTGACATGGCCGCTGGAGAGTAAAACGACGCTAGTTTGCTTTTAAAAAATAAAGACTTCAAGATAAGGTGTCATTTTTCTTGGTTTCTTTCCCAATTTGGCTGGGTTTCTTTTGAACCCTAATTTGACATCTTCCCCAAATTGATCTCAAAATTTTTGCCACAAATCTGAGTTGACACTCACCTGACACCTTCATCTGGCGCTCGCTCAACGCCTTCACCCAAATTTGCCTGACACTCGCTCAACGCCTTTGCTGTCTTGTTTCTTGAAACTGTGGTACTTTATATTTACACTAAGGCTTTAGCTATCTTGATTTTGCTGGGGCTATACTTCTTGGGTTGGATGTTAGATTAGTTGACATGGATTTGTTGCTATCATGGTTTGGGGATGGTCACGGGTTGTTTGAAATTGTTGACTCGCTGAGAATCATTTCGTCTACGTGAAACCTGCTCTTGTGTTGTTTCTCATTATGTCAATTTTGTTGCAGTTAATGTCGGGTTGTTGCTGCCGTGTATGTTATGATCATGTCATGTTGCCGCTGTTGTGTATGCTGTCAATGTCATGTTATCAAGTAATACATAATCTTAGTGCAATATAGATATATGCCGAGCTGTTGTTATTGATTTTGCTAAACTACGTACTGAGCTACGTACTCTTATTCTAATTGCTACATCCTGAGCTGCAAGTCAAGCTACATGTTGAGCTACATTGCTATATGTTCAGCTACATTAACATTCTGCCCTTGGAGAATGCGAATCAATTGGATACACGGCTCTTGGAGGAAAAGTCAGCTCTAATTGCTCGGTGCTCGATTGGCGAATTCAAACAATCATCTTTTATAATAAACAAGACCCACAAAATTCTCCGTTCATCTCTTTTGTCATCTCGTCTTCTCCTTCAATGTGACAAGTTTAAAATCTCAATGGAACAAACAAAGTTTATGGTTGAATTTGAACAAAAATGACAACTTATGACATGACAATGTATCCTGTTCTTATTAGTAGATTCCATTGAAGTTTTTAAGAAGTACACTGAACTACACTTTAAAAGTTTGGACGATAGGACACGATTCTTTGTTTAAGAGACAACAATTGATAAAAAGCAGTAGTTTACCTTGGTCAATACTTGGAATTTGTGAGTCATCCGGTGACGTACAAACACTTGATTATACTTAATACTAGCAAAACCAGAAATTTGCATAATTGACTAAGTGTCATTTTAGTACAAGATATTTATCATATTGTCAAAATTTTAGAGGAGCACATAGATTTTTTTATATATTTTAATTTAAGTAAATAAAAGGAAACTAACCTACCATACTTGAGTGATAAAAAAACATATAACACTTTTAACTCTTACATCTAAACCATAAATTTGCATTGTTGACTCAAGTGTCATTTAAGGAGAAGATATTCATCATATTGTCAAGATCATATAGCACACAGATTTATTTTTATTTAACAAAATAAAAGGAAACCAATTTACCATATTCGAGTTATTAGAAACATGCAACATCTTTAACCCTTACATTTAAACCAGAAATTTGGATCATTGAGCCGAGTGCCATTTAAGGACAAGAAATTTACCATAGTGTGAAAATTATAGAGGAGCACAGGGTTTCTTTTAATTTAAGTAAATAAAAGGAAATCAACCTACCATACTTGAGTAATAACAAAAAAAAAAAAAAAAAAAAAATGTAACACTTTTAACCCTTACATTCAAACCTTCAATTTGTCCGGTTCACTCGAGTGCCATTTTAGGACAAGATATTCATCATATTATCAAGATTATATAGGAGCATACAATTTTTTTTAAGTAAATAAAAGGAAACCAACCTATCATATTCGAATTATAAAAACCATGCAACACTTAAACCCATACATCCAAACCAAAATTTTGCCTCATTGACCCAAGTGCCATTTGAGGACGATATATCTATTATATTTTAAATATAATAGAGGAGTGCACAGATTTCTCTTTATTTTAAGTAAATAAAAGAAAACCAACCTACCATACTTGAGTGGTAAAAGACATGCAACACTTTCAATACTTACCTCTAAACCACAAATTTTCATCGTCAATCCAAGTGCCATTTAAGGACAAGATATTTATCATATCATTAAAATTATATAGGAGCACACAGATTTCTTTATATTTAAGTAAATAAAAGGAAACCAACCTACCATATTCGACTTATTTGCAACATGCAACACTTTTAACCCTTACATCTTGTCATTAACTATAGTGCCATTTAAGGACAATATGTTTATCATATTGTCATCTTATAGAGGAGCATGTAGATTTTTTTCTTAATTTAAGTTAATAAAAAGAAACCAACCTACCATACTCGAGTCGTCATAAAAATGCAATGCTTTAACCCTAACATCTAAACCATAAATTTGCGATGATGACCTGAGTGCCATTTAAGGACAATATATTTATTATATTGTCAAAATTATAGAGGAGCACATAAATTTCTTTTTAATTAGAGTGAAAAAAAGGAAACTAACCTACCATACTCAAGTTACCAGAAACATGCAGCACTTTCAACCCTCACATCTAAACTAGAAATTTGTATTATTGATTAGAGTGCCATTTAAGGACAATATATTTATCATATTGTCAAAATTATAGAGGAGCACACAGATTTCTTTTCAATTTAAGTAAGTAAAAGGAAATCAACTTACCATACTCAAGTGGTAAAAACATGCAATGCTTTTACATCTAAGCCATAAATTTGTATTGTTGACTTGAGCACCATTTAAAGACAAAACATTTATCATATTTTCAAGATAATATAGAACCACACATATTTCTTTTTCATTTAAGTAAATAAAAGGAAACCAACCTACCATACTTGAGTTATCAGAAACATGAAACACTACACGTAAATTTAAGATATAAATCTACATTGTTGACTCTAGTGCGCTTTAAGGAAAAGATAAATATCATATTGTCAAAATTATAGAGGAGCATGCAGATTTCTTAATTATTTAAGTAAATGAAAGGAAACCAACTTACCATACTTGAGTTATAATAAGCATGCAAAACTTTTAACCCTTACATCTAAACCATAAATTTGTGTTGTTGACTTGAGTGCCATTTAAGGACAACATATTTATTATATTGTCAAAATTATAAAGGAGCACATATATTTCTTTTAAGTAAATAAAGGAAACCAACCTACCATCCTCGAGTCATCGGAAACATGCACCACTTTAAACCCTTACATCTAAACCAAAAATTTGCATTGTTAACCAAAGTGCCTTATAAAGAGATATTTATCATATTGCCAAAATTATAAAGGAGCACACAAATTTCTTTTCAATTTAAGTAGGTAAAAGGAGACCAACCTACCATACTCAAGTTATCAAAAACACGCAACACTTTTAACTCTTACATCTAAACCATAAAATTGCATTGTTGATTCGAGTGCCATTTAAGGACAAGACATTTATCATGTTGTCAAGATTATATGGTAACACAAAAATTTCTTTTTAATTTAAGTAAATAAATGGAAGCCAGCCTACCGTATTCGAGTTATTAGAAACATGCAACAATTTTAACCCTTATCAAATTGGAAATTTGCATTGTTGACCCAAGTGTCATTTAAGAACAAGTTATTTATCACACTACCAAAATTATAGATGAGCACATAGATTTCTTTTTAATTTAAGTAAATAAAAGGAAACCAACCTACCATACTCGAGTTATCATAAACATGCAACACTTTTAATCCTTACATCTAATCTACAAATTTGCGATGTTGACCCAAGTGCCATTTAAGGACAAGATATTTATTATATTGTCAAAATTATAAAGGAGCACACACACACACACACACAGACATACATACATACATATATATATATATATATATATATATTAAATCTACATAAATAAAAGGAAACCAACCTACCTTATTCAAGTTATTAGAAACATGCCACACTTTTGACCCTTAAATCAAATCTAGAAATTTGCATTATTAGCCCAAGTGCCATCTAATGACTAGATATTTATCATATTGTCAAATTTATAGAGGAGCACACAGATTTTATTTTTTTCAATTTAAGTAAGGAAACCAACCTACCATACTCGAGTTATCAAAAACATGCAACACTTTTAGCTGATACATCTATATATACAAGTGAAGTTTACATCCTGAGAACCATTATGTGTTATACATGGAATTTATTATTATTTCATAATATCGTGAGTCATGCCTAGAAAGATGATTTCAATGATTTTATGAGGTTTTCTAATCTCCATTAAAACTATTAATTGGAGGTTACTATTGATCTCTTCTGGCCCAACAAGATCTCTCCTTTTGGCCTTACTTGCACTTAGTAATGGCAAATCGGCTCGGAGATCCAAGTACATCATTTCCTCATGACATTAAGAGCCTGCATGATAACGTTTTTGTTTCTCCCAATTTTTGTTATTTTGTTCCAAAACAAAAAAACTAAAATCCATTTGGTAATGACAACTTAATTTTCTATTCCCTGGAATAGAAAAGTAACCAGGGAATAAATTTGAAGCAGAAACAAGAAAATAAGAAGTAGCTTCTTGTTCCTAGAAACAATTTTAGAAATAAGCCAATCTTTTCTTTTCTATTTTTATTTTGTTCTTCTTCTTTATTGCTGCCACTGCTTGTCGCTTGCCAATTGCCGGCCACCTCCAACTACCCATGGCCACCGTCGGCTGATCATTGGCTGTTGGCCACCACCATCGCTTGACCGTTGACGACCGTCATCACTGTCGTTCCCACAACCCCTAACCACTAACGACTGTTGTCACCACCGCCCAATCGCCGATCGTCGTCGCCACCCATCGCCGCATGGCCACCGCCCACATCCCATTGGCCACCCCTGCTGGCCAACGACCGCCCTCAACCATTGTCGCCACTGCCCGATCGCTATCAGCCTGCCGCCACCGCCCGCCATCACACGACCGCTGATCGTAGACTGCCGCTGCACGACTGTCACCCACAACCCACCAGCCACCATCCCCTCCCGCAACTACCCATCCGCATTTGGCAATGGTCGGCGGCAATAGTAGGTGGGCTGTGGGCAGTGGTCATCATTGGTGGTCAAGCGGCGGCAAGCGACAGTCGTGCGGCGGCAAGCAGTGGGCGGCAGTCGGCGGTCCATGAGCAAAAAGAAAAAGACAAATAAATACAAAAAATTATAAATCATACTAAATGCATTTCTATTCTTTTTCTATTTCAAAAATATAAATTGTATATTATTACTAATGGTTTTATTATTGATGGGCTTAAGGCCGGTCCGCCCATGTTGGGCCTAAAAGCCCGGCCCACAGGAATAGGGCCAGTGGATGGAGGGACGTATAAAAGGGATGAGAGAGAGGGAGAACGCACCTTTTGGCATTAACGTACGTCTCCCTCTCTTTCCAACATCTCCTCTCTCTTTCCTCTCTCTCTCTCTCTCTCAAATAGAAGAAACAGTAAGCACAAGACAACTTTCTTCTCCCATTCCAAGCGAATTGTCGTCATCGGATCGAACAGGGCCAATTTATCTTCCTCACTTCAGCATTGGTGTTTAATTTGTGGCTAACAAGGTACGCTCGAATCCGTGGTGTGCTTTAGGATTGGTGATACGTGTTTTTCCCGGGCTTCGTCTTTTGCATTCAGTTAGGGGTTCGATTTAGTGTCGAATCCGGTTTTTGGGGATCCGTTAATCCCAACATTGGTATCAGAGCCCTAGTTCATGTTTTCCCAACCCTTTTCATGTTTTTTTATTGAATTTTCGTGAAAATATTCGGCCGACACGGATCGGGGCGCAAAATCCCGACACCCGAGCACTGTTCGTCCATTTTTTCGAGTTTCTGTAAGTCGAAATCGATTTCTGAAAACATAGGGTGAAAGGGCTCGTCGAGACGAGTCTAGCAACATGTCATGTGCTGCCAGGTGACGCCGCACGCACCAACACGCACGGCCAGAAGCCGCTGCGCGTGGGCGTCACACGCCGGTCGGCGGACCGACGCGTGCTGACGTCAGCATGACGTCACCCACCGGTCGGTAACCGCTGGGATGACGTCATCGATGACGTCAGCGCCGACGACGGTTGGCTGGGTGGTCACCGGTCGGCGACCCGACCGGCGACTTGACCCGCGGACGCCGCGCACGCGCGCGGCATGTGCGGTCCGTTCGTCCGACCTGGCCGACCGGTCCGACTGGTCTGTTCGATCCGACCGATCTGACAACTGACGACCTGACCGTTGACCGTTAACTGAAAAAAAATGATTTGTTTCTTTTTTCAATTATGTCTGTGTGGGTTATAGGTAATTCATTTTTTATTCTACATTTGTTGCATGAATCATGGAAAATTATGTATTTTCCATTTTGTTTATTGTGGATTATAAGTGATCCATTTATTGGTTCTGCATTTGTTGCAAGAACTATGATGCGTTATGCACAGATACCTACAATCCCGAGAATGGACGAATGAAGAGCTAGACTTAAAAGGCCGATGAAAGAGTTAGCTGGTTATCGGTGGCATGACGGTGATTTAGTATCACACGTGGTTAGGGTTAATCAGATGATACAGGAAATCATCTGGAATGGTTATCTTATGCCGGATTTTGAGAAGGTGCCGGCTTTGATGAACATTCTTCCACCTGAATGGCAAGCAGTGTTAGATCGGCTATGGGAGGTCAACGTGGTCCCGGGTTATAGGAGGCTAGTGGTAGCTTTTGTAAGAGAATACTATAGGATTGAGTTAGCCAAAACTTCAACCTTTAGATTGAGCGCCACATGGCGCAGAGTAAATGCGCCTTGGAGGCGACATGAAAGCTCTCCAAAAGTTTTTCCATGGTTGGCAAATGTGCCTTCAAATTTCTCGGATATTTTGACTGATAGATTATAAGGGACTTTCCCTATTTATTTCTTAGATTAGTTTGAGATGTTTTTTAGTGTTGAATATCTCTTTCTATGTTGATATTTTGCTTTGTATATATTACTTAGTGTAATAGATAGTTGTATTATGTGAAAGCATTGTTATTCTATTGGATGTTAGATATTATTTGCTTTCTATTATTGTTGACTATTGTGGGTAGTTCATAGAAGTTTTTGTAACTTCAGAGAATTTATTTTGCATAAGACAATTATATTAATAATAGTTTTAAGTTAGGATTTTTGGAGGATGATTGGAAACGTAGTGACCTTTTGATTCTGAAATCTTACTTGGAATTATTCATTGATATGATGGGTCTGTGCAAAGTGGATGCATAAATGATAGGCATTAATTATTCGTGCATATATATTTGATGTGTTCAGATCGATGGTTTCAGCAACTAAGAACGTAATTGCTGATATGAACGGCAACAATTGTGAAATATTGAATATGAAGATTCCTTATGTGCTAGAAAAGCAAGAAGATCTTGACCATGTTATGGAAGATCTTGAGGAAGCTGTGCGCCACCTTGAGCTGGTAGAAGACCGCTTAACGGCATGTGAGTCGAAAATAGATATTTGCAATGCTGGTTCTAGCTTAGAAAAGGGCTTTGAACTCTAAGCGCAAGCATATTGATTTGTTCAATATGTGGGAATGCAAATGATCAAGTCCTTATTGCAAGAAATCAAGAGTTAACAAACACAAGAGAGGAAAACGTCATCAAGTGAATAAAATATCAAGGGTGAGGTGTTACAATTGTGACAAGAAAGGTCATTATGCTCGCGACTGTCGTGAGCTAAAGAAGGTAAACACCTCTTGTACATTTGAGAACTTTGCTTATGTGTCAAGTTCTGTATTATTGGCTGAATCCAATCATTTGTGGACTGTAGATTCATGAGTAACAGACCATGTAGCGAAGGATAGAGGATCCTTCGTGGAATTCCGACGAATACCAATTGGAACTAAGTGGATCTATGAGGGAAACAACTCCAGAGCTGAAGTTAAAGGGATTAGCACATGCCAATTGAACATGCATGATGGACGCAACTTGTTCCTACATGATGTTCTATATGCTCTGGAGATTCGTCGAAATTTTATGTCTATTTTGGTGTTGGTTAAGCTTGGTTTTAGTGTGAACTTCTGTAATAGCGGTGTAGATTTGTATTTGGATACAAACTACTATGGTTGTGGTCATTTTCTAGATGGTTTTATTGTACTAAATGTTGACTGTAGTGATGTCAATATTTGTTATTCCCTTGTTTCACGTCTTCTACTTCATATGATAATGATGTGATTATGTGGCATGCTAGACTTGGCCATATTGGCCAACATCGTATGAATAGACTGGCCAAAGAGGGCTTGTTGGGTAATATTGAAAAAGTCGATTTTCCCATATATGAGCATTGCCTAGTAGGGAAAACGACAATAAAACCATTTAGAAAAGGTAAAAGAGCTGAATTTCCTCTGCATTTAATCCATTCTGACGTCTGTGGTTCAATGAATGTGAGAGGAAGGCATGTGGCTGTTTATTTCATCACTTTTATAGATGATTATACTTGATTTGGATGTCTATTTGATTTCTCATAAATCTGAAGCATTAAGTTGTTTCAAAAGATTTATGAACTTGGTAGAAAATCAAATTAGACAAGAAAATAAAAGCATTGAGATCTGATCGAGATTGATAATATTTATCCGATGAGTTCAGAAAATTATGTGGTGAAAAAGGAATAGAAAGACAGTTGTCTATTCCATATACTCCTCAACAAAATGGTGTTGCAGAGAGAAGAAATAGAACCCTACTAGAGATGGTTAGGTCCATGATGGCGCATGCTAACTTATCTATCACTTTTTGGAGTGATGCGTTGTTAACTGCTACATATATACTTAACCGGGTGCCTTCCAAATCAATTACTTCCACTCCATATGAGTTATGGACAGGTAGAAAACCAGACTTAAGTTTTCTTAAGCCATGGGTTGTGCTACCTATACTCATGAGTCCTCTCACAAGTTTGGAAAATTAGGTCCTAAAGGAAAGTAGAGTATTTTAATGAGATACTCCGAACACTCGAAAGGGTATGTGTTCATAGGTGAGCGGGAAAGTGGGAGTATAACTGAATTTTAATCACGAGATGTCACATTCTTAAATGATGAATTTCCCAAGAAGGGCGAAATAGGGGAAGATTACCCCTATTTGAAACCTTAGATCAAGATAAAGATATTAGTGGAGTTCGTCCTAGTGGGAGTAATATGAGAAGTGATGAATTGAATTCAACTCATTCTCAATTACAACCACATGATGAGATGATATCGTCATTATCTAATCCGAGTGGGAGCATAATAAGAATGATGTGCAAAGTGTACAATATCCCATATGGCGAACAAGTCACCAAAGTATTCCCCGTCGACGTTTTGACATTGAAGGGGAAACTTTTATGATTGCTCCACAAGATGAGGATGAGCCAAGAAATATTAATGAGGCTCTGAATTACCCTAGTAAGGAAAAATGGATTCATGCAATGAAAGAGGAAATTGAGTCAATGAAATCAAACCAAGTCTGGAAACTGGTTGATCTTCCAAAAGGACGCAAAACTATTGGGAACAAGTGGGTTCTCAAAATAAAGCGAAAGGCATAAGGCTCGCCTTGTGGCGAAGGGGTATAATCAACAGGAAGGAATTGGTTATGAAGATACATTTTCTCCTGTAGTGAGATTTACCTCGATTCGCATTATTCTGGCAATAGTGGTTAGTATGGATCTTGAGTTACATCAAATGGATGTAAGACTGCTTTTCTCAATGGAGAATTAGAGGAAGAAATATATATGGAACAACCTGTTGGTTTCATAGTGAAAGGCTAAAAAGAAAAGGTATGTCGACTTTGGGGGTCGATATATGGCCTTAAGCAATCGTTAAGACAATTGTATATACGTTTTTCATTATGCCATAATGGCATATGACTTTACAATGATAGATGAGGATCATTGTGTATATATCAAAAGATCCAAAGATTAATTTGTGATCATATATACTAATTGCCAAAAGCAATATGGAGTTTATTAATACTGTCAAGAGTTGGTTGTCTTCCAACTTTGAGATGAAAGACATTGGTGATGTTGCATACATTCTTGGAGTTAAGATTTCAAGATTGTAAACCCATTGATACTCCTATTGCAAAAGGTGAAGGATTGAACCATAGACTGTGTCCAAGGACTCCACAAGAGAAGGAACAAATTAAACATGTTCCTTATGCTAGTGCTGTTGAAAGCTTTATGTACGCTATGATGTGTACAAGACCTGACATATGTTTTGTAGTTGGAATGGTGAGAAGAAACCAATCCAATCCAGTTCAAGCACGTTAGAAAGCCGTTAAGAGAATATTGAGGTATCTAAAGAAAACTGCTGATTATACGCTGAGTTATTAAGGAAATGATCTGCAACTCAAAGGCTATTCTGATGCTGATTAGGGAGGAGATTTAAATGAAAGGAAATCTACCTCTGGGTTTGTTTTCTTACCGAATAATGGCACCATATGTTGGATCAATAAGAAACAAAAGTATATAGCCTTGTCCACGATAGAAGTTGAGTTCGTGGCATTATCAGCAGCAGTATAAGAAGGTGTTTGGCTTAAGAGATTTTTTGGATGATTTAGGTGTTATTGGAAGTGCTGCAGATTTATTGTTGGTTAACTGCGATAGCCAAGCAGCAAAATTGTATACCAAAGATCCAAAATATCATGGCAAGACCAAACCCATAGATACCAAGTATAACTTTTGTCAAGGATATGATTGCACAAAAAGATGTGAACTTAGAGTACATACTACGCATAGAATGGTAGCAGATCCTATAATAAAGCCAATACTTAGAGATGTGTTTTGTGGCCATATGAAATCTCTAGAATTGCATAGAGGCTGATGTACTGAATATTGTAATTTCCCTAAGTTTTCACATTTGATGAATTTGTATTTTCATCATTGATGCCTATGAATCTTTGTTTGATCTTTATGCATTTTAATGCTTAGTGCATTACATTAAGTTGAGAAAGTATGTCGGACAGATATAAGATTAGCCCACTCACACAGGTAATCGTCTCTATTTACTGTGTGATAAATAGAGATGAGACCGTTTTTAAGCTTATTATCTAAGTGATAATCGAGAGCTCAAGCTTAAAATACGTATGTCGCCTTAACTGGGTGTTAAGATGATGACATAATACTTACTATGTCAGAAAGTAATATAACCCACATATTTTACTTTATTTGTCTATGATGCCAGATGTGAGTTCTGATGAATTTTGTGAATGAGTAGATACGTGAAGTCAAGTTAGACATTGGGTATGTCTGAACTATCATCTGTACGGTATTGAATGTGTAGACATACGCTCCATGGAAAATGAGTTAATACCGTAATACGTATTCCATACTACGTATGCATAAGACGACCAATAAGAGTAGCAAAAAGTTTGATCTCAACTTTTATGCCGTTTGAGGCTCTTGAGAAAAAGAGTTCCTCAATTTTTAGTCCCATCATGACTCTTACTTATTCTCAAGATTTCTATTTAGTGTTTGTTATCTTAGGATGTTGCCAATAGTCATGAGTTTGATTCGATCTAATGAGACATTTCTAGAAAAGTAAACTGAACTGAAATTGAGAGTTTGAAGGGAAGAGGAAGATCGATTTTGGAGAATCACATTATAGTTTTGTATTCACCGGTTAACTAATTATGACTGTCTTTGGGATAATCATAATTGTGAATACATATATATATATATCATTGTTTAAAAGAGATCAAGAGAGATATAAATGTGATCGATCGATCTAGGGTACTACATACTAAATCTACTCAGAGTGCGATGCCCATTATGAGATGCTATATATTCCTAATAGATGTATAGCAACGAGCTCTCAAAGTATGCTGATCGCACGGATTATTCACCGGTATGAATGTTGAAGAGAGGTAAAGAGAATCATGTTCAGCCTACCATGTGCGAGTGGGAGATGATGATTTTATTAGTGATGGGCTTAAGGCTCGTCCGCCCATGTTGGGCCTAAAAGCCCGGCCCACAGGAATAGGGCCCGTGGATGGAGGGATGTATAAAAGGGATGAGAGAGAGGGAGAACACACCTTTTGGCATTAACGTACGTACGTCTCCCTCTCTTTCCAACGCTCTCTCTCTCTCTCTCTCTCTCTCTCTCTCTCTCTCTAATAGAAGAAACAGTAAGCACAAGGCAACTTTCTTCTCCCATTCCAAGCGAATTGTCGTCATCGGATCGAACGGGGTCAATTTCTCTTTCTCACTTCAGCATTGGTGTTTAATCTGTGACTAACAAGGTATGCTCAAATCCGTGGTATGCTTTAGGATCGGTGATACGTGTTTTTCCCGGGCTTCGTCTTCCGCATTCAGTTTAAGGGTTCGATTTAGTGTCGAATCCGGTTTTTGGGGATCCATTAATCCCAACAATTACCAAACGCGTTATTTTACTCATAAGTTATTCCCCAGAGTAGAAGCGTTATCATGCGCACCCTAAATTGTACCAAGGAAACCAAAATGTTTAAAAATTAAATCACAAAAAATTGATGGATCCTCTTCTACACAGCCTTTCACTTAACTTTCGGCTCTCACTTTGTTTGATTTTTTCATGTTTTCGAGCAAATCACATAAGGATTACATTATTAATGCAATTCAGTCTTATCTAGGCTTGGAACCATGGAACAAGATGAGGAAACTATTAAGTTGGATCTCCAAGCTAATCGGCATTTTCCCAGCGCTGGTATGGCCACTTGAGATGGTCTTGTTCGGCGAGAAGAGGAGATCGATAGCAGCCTCCAATCCATATTTTTAATCGGGATGAGAAAACCTCCACAAATCATTGGAGCCATCTTTCCGGGCATTTTCTCACGATATTATCAAATGATAACAATGATTTGATATCAATAATCTCACAAAGTAGGCAATTTATTTTGTCGTAGAGTGGAACCTACCGTACACATCCTATTTGGGAATTGGTTTCCATATGACATTTGATGTAATAAATTTTGATAATTTATCTTTTTAATATTAACTATTATCCAACCTGGTTGGTATTTCTTTGCAAATTTTTGTACAGAGAATTTGCAGTAAAAGTCTTGAAATTCATGCCTAAAAGTGCAATTTGGTTCTAAAAATTTTCATTTTCACAATAAAGTCTTAAATGCTTATGATGCGACAAAGACTTCTTATCCATGCTAGAGTACAATATTTTCAACACATATTTTGTTTTTATCTGTCTATGGTGACACTCTAGTTGTGAGCTTAAAATGAGGAGTAGTTATAGGTTTAGCACTGCTAATGCGGAAACGATCCAAAACCTTGTTATTAATAAAGCCTTTCTCGCTTAAATATTATTCTTTGGGTAAAAGAATACCACAAGTGTCAAAACTTGGCACAAAAGCACATTTAAGTTCCAAAACTTATGAAAGTAACACTTGAATGTCACTATTTATGAAAAATGGGACACTTGAGTGCCACATCCAATGAACTCCACCAAAAATCCTACGTGGTAATTTTTTATTAATTTTCTCACTTATGTGGCTTGCTGGAAGGTTGACTCAGCCAAAATACACAAAAATGACGTCATTTTGGTATAATTCAAATTTCAATATTAAAATTAATTAAATTAAATTAAATTTATTTTTTAAAAAAAAAAAAGGATGAGGAAAGCAGCTAATGACTGAAGGCTCAGCCCTCGTTGCTGTCGCCTCCCCGCCGTCACCGAAATGTGGGGAAGGGTTGGCCAAGGCTGCCGGGCCCTGGCTGGAGGCTGGCGACCCCAGCCGACTAGCAGCGAGGGCCGCGACCTTCGGCCCAAATATGGGCAAAGGCTCACGAGCCCTCGCCGCCGATCAGCGGACCTTGGCTTTATGGAGCGAGAGCCAACAACCCTCACCGAATTTGGGGGAGGGCCGTGACCCTCAGCCTAGATCTGGGCGAGGGCTCATAGTCCCTCGCCGCCAATCGTCTAGGGTTGCTAGCCCCTGGCCAAGGCTTAGTGGTCCCTTCCGACCCTCCCCCACCTTCCGGTGATGGTGGGGAGATAGCGGCAGTGATGGCTTTTTTTTTTTTAAATTATTATTATCATCATGTTTTAAATTTAATTTAATTAATTTTTATATTAATTATTTACCACATTTGCACCAAAACGATGTCGTTTTGCACTAACCTCACTGGAAAATCGCCACCTTAATGTTTTGGCCGGATTTTCTCGCCGTTGGCACTTAATTGATTCATTTTGCTCCGATTTTGATACTTAAGTGTCATTTTCTTAACCTTTGATACTTAAGTGTCCCTTTGTGCCAAATTTTGACACTCCTAGTGCCCTTGTGTCTTATTCTTTGCTTGTCCTAGTGATTTTACAATACTAGAATCCTACATGACAACGTTTTAAAAGCAAACTAAAATGACAAACAAGAACAATATCAGCAATTTTAAACTATACATCAACCAACGATCGCAACACTAGTTTCATTCCAACAATTCAACGACATCACAGTATATTTAACGAAATGGTATATATAGCACATGAAAACCCACCCCTAAATATACGTTTTTTTTTTCCTTTTTGGTTGAATACCCTAGCATATATGCACTAAGTAACAACGTTGAGGGCATAAACTTGCCCATAATTGAGAAATTGGGACTAGATCAATTGAAATGACCCAACAAATGGCATAATTAAATTGAGAAACTACAACGAAGAGAGGAGCTAGTAAGGTAGTTCGCCACCTATCCTATGTCTTAAGGCAGAGATGAAGCCTTCTAGGGCTTTCTTGAGGATATACCGTGCTAGATCAATAAATTCTTTGAATTTGTTCGCTTGGATAAGAATATCATTTCCTTTAACTCCATAGCCCTTGAAAGGATCTCATTAAGTTGAGACTAACGTGCCTCTTGTTTGATAAATAGAACCCTCATGCAGTGGCATCTATATTACTCTTACAAACAATATCCTAAGGTAAATTTCTTAGTTGGTGATAATCTCCCTTATCAAATGCCACGATCTAGAAGGGACTCCTTAAGTGGTGAGCATTTATGTTATCGTACTTGTGCGACCCTCCTGAGGGTGACATGATATGTTCCCAAGGGAAGTTGACGGATTACTAAGTAGACATGAATGGTTCCTCTTGTGAAGTGACACCTACGCCTAGCATAGGGCCTCTCAAGCCCCACCGATCATAACTTTATTTCTCTTTAAATTAACTGTTTCACATATTTCCATACCGTCACTAAAGGTGCGTTTAGTAACATTTATGTTTAAAAATTGTTCCAGGAAATAAAAATAGAAAAAAATGTTTCTGTTCCGGAAAATAATTTTTTAATAAAAAAACACGTTTGGTAAACTTGTTCCAAAAATAAAAAATAAACAAAAACACGTTTGGTAAATTTGTGTTCTTTTTTTGTTTCTTTTAATTTTTTAATATTTTTATTTTATTTCCCTTATTTTTCTTTCTTTTTTTCTTCTTTTGGCCGGTCGCCGGCCTCGACCATGGCTGGCGACCGGCTGATGAGGGCTAGCGGCCTTGCCCAGCCACAGCGAGGCTCGCCGACCCCTTGCAAGGTCGAGCCTCGTCGGGCCACCGCCAGGCCGACGAGCCTTGCCGGTGGCTAGGCAAGCTCGGGCTCGCCGAGATCTAGGCGAGCCCGAGCTCGCCCAGCGAAGGCGAGGCTGAGCCTCACTAGGGGCCGGCGATGCTCCGGCGAGGTCGCCGGCCCTCGACGGCCGGTCGTCGGCCATGGCCGAGGTCGGTGACTAGCCAAAGAAAAAAGTAAAAGAAAAGAAAAAAAAAAAGAGAAGAAAAAGAGAGAAGAGAGAAAATTTGTTCTTAAAAATTATTCCAGAAACAAGAAACACATTTTTCTTATTTCTTGTTTCTGTTCCAAATGTGTTCTTAGGAATAAAAAAAAATAGATTTGGAACAAAAACGCAAACAAACGTGTTTCTGTTCTTTTTTTGTTCCCTAAAACAAAAAAACATAAATTTTGTTCATAAACAGAAATAAAGAACATTAACAAACAAGCCCAAATTTAGAACTGAAGATTAATGACTTCGGGAACTTAGTTACACTAAATAAATATAATACCTTTTAGTATCTTCTTTCTTTATGTACATGAGATATTCATAAATTTTATTATCCAAAATCCTCTAACATGTTAAAGGTGTTCATGCAGGATGCTCAAGAAATAAAAGTAAACAATCAAATAATAATTATCTAACCAAAATAAGATAAAGAACGAGGAAAATAAAGAAACCAGGCCGTATTGGGCCAAAATTGAAACAAGGCCTCATTTAAATCCGCGAGACAATGCAAATTAAGATGTATAATAACATGAAATGCGCGAGACAATAACCCCGTGAGCAAAGAAATTAAAATAAAATTAATGTCAAATTAAGATGTATTAATAACATGATCTAAACTCCTAAGTACTAAACTACACATTACTAACTACAATGCGTTAATATAATGTTTGATTAAATGCACCTGGATATCATACTAAACCTGATATTTTTTATTTTTTGTAATTTTTCTCTTTAATGAAATCGAATTAAACCTAAAAATCTAGTGATCACTTAATGTAGAAATTATACAAAAAAATCAGAAAATTAATTAATTACCGTTGCAATTATATAAATGCCAAAATAAGAAACACTCAAATAGAGGCCTAGGTTAAGCATGAAAAATTACTAACAATTGAAATCCACCTAATTATCTAAATTTATCATTAAGATTAACCAAACGCCTAACTAAATAATGAAAAACTGAAATTAAACACCAAAATTGCTTTTGTTAATCTTATAAGTCAAATAGATACTGAAATTAACTGAATGCCAAATTCAAATTAATTTTTCGACCAAAAAAGCTAATTAACAAATATATATTAAATTAATGAACATAAACCATAAAGTTACCTCAGTATGAAGAGGCTCTCAGCAATAGCAGATTCCCCATCATAAAATTACCTAAGTGTAAAGAGGCTCTCCGCAACAACAGATTTCCTACTATGCACCTAAGAAATCTTCTTTTCAGGCTAAAAAAAAAGATAAGATATCTTTTTTAAAGATTTAATTCTAATAATTCATGAATAGAAGTCCTAATGTAAGTCTGATGCTAAAACATCAAACTAAACCAATTTTAACTAATTAAATGCTCCTAAAATTATCTGATATGAATTAATTAGCAAGTCTAATATGCATAAAACTCCTAAAAATATTTCTACGACAATTTTTTAATTCATTTATACAAACGAATTAAAGAGAAACAAACAGAGATGCATGGGGAAACTAAACAAGGTCTTTTATCAAATTTTGATGTGTAAGAGATTTAAAAGATTGGTAGGCATCTCGTTGGTTGCTAGGTTGCTTTTGCTAGGCGTTGTTTGCTGTTGGCCTTATTTTGGTTGTTTTGTTGTTGCCGCTTGGCCTTTTTCACGGCTTCCTTCCACTCATAATGAGCATGTTCATCTTGAGTGCAAGTTTTTGGAGCCGTGTTGCTTGTACAATTTGACCTCCCCAATCTATTGCTTACTTTTACAAAAAAAAAAAAAAAAAGACTGGTTATAACATAATTAGACCTAAAAAAACGCATTTGAATTATGCCCTCCATTTGCAAAAAATAAATCCAGAGGAGATCACAATATCCCAGATTTTGGTCAATCTCAACAGAGTATGACCAAAGTTTGTTGTTTTGATCAGACTATGATGTATGTGTTAGAGATTTAAAACATCAGCTATAATGTAATTAGGACAAAATCTCAACTGAAACATACATTTGAGCCATGCTTCAATACGAAAAAGTACACATATAAAAGATTAGAATATCCTAGATTTTGATCAATCTCAGCAGAGTATGGCAATCATTTGTTCTCAAAGGATCATACAATAAACTCTATGAAAAGTACCCTCAATGAGATATTAGATACCATCCTAAAGATAAATTTCTTGAGGTGTCTAAAGGTAATCAATGCTAACAAATCCCATAATCAACAAAAAATTAATTATGTACTCAATGAGAGAAGCACATTTAAAAATATGAGCCAATGCATTATTTCTTGCATAAAGGTTTAAAAATTGGATTCTGTGTAATAATACATTACCTGTATTCACAAGGCCATGAAGACCAAGTACACAAGTATGTACTTCTGTATGCACATTAAAAGAAAACAGAAGACAGTCACAGTCAGTTCAGGCACATAAATCACACACCAAGTAAGTAGGAAATAGTGGCTGAAATAAGATATCCCTTACCCAAGATATGTTATAAATCCTCAAATCTGTAGACTATGTACTGTTGCTATTTTGATAAAATGCTCCATTGAAATATAATATCACCAATCAGAGTGAGAACATAATCTTACATGTGGAAGAGATGCCAAATATCTAATTAATTAGAGTGTTCACAGAAGTTTCAAGCTAAGCAGAAATGCATTGGATAACTACAACTTCAACACAGCTTCCCCATAGATAAGGAGGAATGGGCAAATACTGTCACCACATGGTATTGAGTGACGGTGGCCAATCTATTGTGCTGCATACAGTAGTTAGACAACAGAGTTGAGCTACACTTTCAGGAAATGGAAAGAGTTATGCCTACACTTTGTCAGATTCTGGGACGCATAATTGGCGTGGATACATCCAGCATTGAAGTATGATGTAAGCCTCTCTGTTTTGTTAGCTTTGATAATATTCTTAAGTAGATTAGAACTTCTGTCTAGAGTAGGCCGTTGAACAAATCCTACAAAAAGATGAAGAGAGAACGATTGAGGATGCCAGAATGAGATTAATGTTGACAAATAAGAAAAGGGAGAAAATAAAGAAATCTAGATTTTCTATTTAGCCCTTGTTGGAAGCTGACGAGAAACCTGCTTCCTGCAGCTGTCACTTCATCAAATTTTGTGACCCTATAAGATGAAATGCTGTCCCACTTCAGTATTTGATCAATCAAAAGAATACTAGCCGCCTTTCGATATTTGTCTACTCAAGAAGCATATGGAAATCAGACTTGTATCATTAGTGGGACACCATGTGACAAAAGTTAGTTAACCGAAGTAGGATAGATAATGATGAATAAGTTGAAAATTCTCGATGACATGATTATATACATTCTTATACTTTTAGTTGTCATTTTTCCACAAGACACAAGCACAGCAACAAAATGAAGCAGGAAGGCACATGATACGCAGAGACTCTTTAAAGGAAATTTTTAATTTGGACATATAAAGGAAAAATCAGTTACCAAGGGGATACCTAGCCATAAAACTGTTGTAAATCAATAATGTCTTCTCCATCTCAGAATCTGATCTCTCATTGTCCGTTCCCATTCTATGCAACAGCATACCTCATTAAGCAAAGAATGACCAAATTCAGGGAGCAGATGATTGATTAGTTGCAAAATAAACTTCTTAAAGCAGATTTTAGGCAATCTGAACTATCAATGTTGGTAACAAGATGATACAAACTCAAGAAGAAGATAAGAACAAATGAAACAACATAACCATAGATGTTCCAGGCCTCAGCCTTCTTCTGGGTCTGGTAATCTTCTCTCACAGCCAAGCTTCCACTTTCTCCTAGGCCTTTCCAATTTTGAGCCCTATAAAAAAGTGCAGAACTTGTCAGGCTACCTTGGTCCAGTGGTTCCAAAAAACAAGCCCTTTTGTACTTTGAGGAGTACACCTGTATGCTCAAGGTTCTATAGACGAGTGGGAACAATGGCAAAATTGACAGACTAAGAAAATTCCACAGCATGCAACTGAGCCCAGTCAACACGAAGCAGGAAGATACTTAACAAGAAAATCATCAGTGAAAACTCAGCTTGAGCTCAATTGAACATCAGAATTCATATCTGAATGGGTCATTGAAAAGTTGAAAAGTTGAGCTCAACTCAACTTATATCAGCTCAAGTGCAAGAACTAGTTGATTCCTTAAATTCACGCCAACAAAATCACAATAGCTACCGAAAAGCTTTTCTCAAAATACAGAATATACATAATATTGAAATGTGAAGCAGATCATCTAAAGCAAAATACGTAAGGATACTAGTTCGGGCTGTACTTTTACAAATCTGAGTAGCAACATATAATCCATTTAAAAATATATAGGCCGAAACCAATTAACAGATACCTCTTACGTCACATTGAATCTTCTAGATTATTTGGAGTTCCTAGTTTACGAATAACAAAACCAACAAAACAACCCCCTTTGGGTTTTCAGGCTACTGACTTTAAGCCAAATTTATCATCACGAGCTTTATCCAAGTCTTAGGTGACTCGGTTTGGTCTTGATACCAGAAATCATCATAAGATAAGACTCCAAAGTAAGCCCTGCTCGAAACTAGACCCATGAACAGACGTAAAGGGAACAAGAGAGAACCGCTTGAGCACTAATCAACCAACGCTGACAAATCATCAAAAAGTTGGCGGGCAAGAAAGATTGCAAGCACATATCACTCGTCCGAGCTTCAACAGGCAACCCCATTCAGAGTACAAGCAACCGGTGAAGCTCCTGCCGATCACCATCAATCCCATTTTCTAACAAAGGGTGCCGGAATTCAAATCAAGAAAGGGAGCATGCATCCTCCGTCCGTCCTTCTCGCAGAAAAGGGGAAAAAGAAGGAGAAGTTCGCGGGGAACTTCTAACGTTGGAGAGATCGAAGAAACTCACTTGGGTGATCACGAGATGGTGTCCCGCTCTGGGTACCATCAAAATTCACCAGCAAGAGAGAAGAAGAAGAAGAAGAAGAAGAAGAAGAAGAAGAAGAAGAAGAAGAAGAAGAAGAAGCAGCGGCAGCAGCAGCCGCAGCAGCAGGACTGAGGAGGTTGGAGGAGGAGACGACTTGTGGGATTTTCTGCGCGGGTGTGCAGCCTGCAGGGTAGCCGAGGGCGGCAATAGCAAGAAGGAGTTTCGAGGTCCGGTTGAAAAAAAGATAAAAGAGAATGATCAAGTTAATTAAAGATACCTATTTGGCCAAAAACAAAATTAAAAATATCCAATTTATTGCTTTAGCAAAACTATTATACATAGTTAATTGTTTTTCTCCCATTTCCTTTCTGTTCGTTTCCATGTAACTATTTAGGAGAGCTAGAAAGAGGATTAATTAGCTTCTAACGTTCCATTTCTTATTGAATTGACTAATATTATCAGCTGGTTTCATTCTTGACTTAAGATTATTTCTTACTTTTCTTATCCTTCTTTTCCTTTGTTTCAATTTAATTAGAAATTAAACTACCCATACTCCTCTCTAATAACATTTATTCAAGTTAAATTTGTTGCTACTCTTGATTTAAGATTATTGATTTCTTATTTTTCTTCTTTTTTGGCTTTTCCCCTCTCTCTTTTCTCCATTTGAAACAAAAATTGTATAATTCTTTATAAAAAATAAATATTTGGTAGATAGCTAACTAATTATTTGAAAAAAGAGAGCTAAATATTGTGTTAATGACTTGTATATTTCTTTTTTTGACAAGGATTTATTACACATTTCATTTAATTATAACTTTAGTATGTGTCATTATGTTGTAATCCGTGTATTTTAACAACTTAAATTTTATTTTATTCAGTGAATCTAATAGTCAAATTTCCAATTATTTATTATGCGATACATAAATATTTTGAGTAACCTCAATCCGTTCTTCTTTGTAGAAACATATTTAATAAGACAGTTAATTAAATAAGATCTAGTCTTTCTTCTCTGACATTCAATAGAAATATTGTGTCGATCACGATAATTACCTCTCGCAACCAAGAATAACATATTCGTTTCTCTTTAAACTTCTTAAGCAAGAAGATGTGCTCACACACTATTCAAAGGATCCTCTCATGTTAGAAAATTACCTAGTAAGATTTCAAATGAACTTGTTGACGTGATTGAATGTTGTTTGCCATTCCTAGTTTCATGTCAACAAATACATTTAAGCAAAAAATAATATTCTTTTCCATAGTGACTACACTACAAAAAATAATAGAATGAAAAATGAGTAAATTATATATAATGCATGCATTAGCCATAATATCGAAGTTGAAAAATTCATGATTGTGAGGATATTCTAGGAAAATAACGCAAACAATTTGCAGATGGAGCAAATATTTCTTTAATCGGATATATGATAATTCATATGATTAGTGCTTGCTCTTATAACAATAATGGAGAACAAGTTTAGAATAAGACAAAAACGAAGCAAATGTTGAATGTAATGGGTATGGAAGAAGAACTAGGGTGAAAAAAAGTTATTTGAAAGGGATGTGGGTAGTTTTTTCTTTTAATAAAATTGAAATAAAAGATAAAGAATAAAGAGGCAAGAAATAATCTTAAGAATGAGACCTACGAGGATAATATTGTCAATTCAATTTAAAATGGAGTGTCGAGAACCAAGAATGGGTTGGAAATAGTGTGAATCATATTCTTTTGTGTTAATACATACAAACAATCTTAAACTAGTCTATTTGTGATAAAATTATCAAAAATTAATTTTTACAAAAAAAAAAAAAACTCTAAATTGGTATGCTCTTGATAAATTTACCTTTCATTAATTTCTGTTACATTTTACCATCAAATTGCTAAGTTGGATGATATATGCCAATTTATGCATGTATTAGTTTAGGGTTTTACAAATGTACCGATTTATCTTTTTTTTCGTAAAATAGGAGATCAATTTATTGCAAATGTATCGGTTTGATATTTTTAGTAGTCAAAAAATTAATTATAGTAAATTTGTCATATATATACCAAGTTGAAGTTTTTGATAGTCAAAAGATTTGTTTAGGGTAATGTTATTATAGATTTATTGATTTTAAATTTTTTGTAGTATTAACCCTATCTTTTTTTAATTAGGTCATATGTAGGTTATTTAAACTTTACATCATCACTTTAGAGCAAAGGTATCAAAATTATGGCTCATATTTTTTTAATTAGGTTATATATAACTCATCAATCATTTTCAATCTGACCCATACTCAATCTGACAAATTTGTTCAATAATCTCTAGATAAAATGCAAAAATAACATTGGCTATGCACGAGAATGACTTGATGTACTCGAATGACTTGAAGAACGAAAAAGGTGCGTTTGACCTGACAAAACATAGAAAACTGTGGAAGCAATTAATGCATCAGATCGATCATCGAGGATTTGTTTTTGTAATTGGATTTTTTTGGGGAAATAAGAACATTTTATTTTACATTAACTACACAACTTTTATTATTAGTTGTTTGTTATTTTTTATAGATTTTACTCAAAAGACCACGTTTTGGCCCTTAAATTACTGACTGTGGATTTTGGGTTGCTTTCATGATCTATCGGTGTGCACGGTGGACGACTTTCATGATCTTCCTACTGTTAAATAGACTGCAGAAGCCAAACTATAGCCGAACCACCTTTTGGATTTTAAGTTTTGCTTTCTCATGTTAATATTTCGTCGATTGTTTTCTCTTTTATGAGATTATCATAAGATAATGATATAAGCTTGTGTATCCAAAAGTCAAACATAGATCTCTTTGCTCTGCACTCTTTTGTTTCGAGTCCTATTCTTCATGCGCATATTAGTAATGGTGTAATCAAGTTAAGTCAAGTCAATGTATTTCCAAATTTTAGGTTGAGTTCGACTCCATTCACATAATCAATACTCAAAACTCGACTTGAGCTTGAACGAGTATTAAAATTTCTACTTGAATTTGACTCAATTAGAAATTTGAGATCGACGAACTCGAGCTCCACTCACCAAGAAGCTTGAGTAGCTCGAGAGCTTGAGTTGGACTTCAAATTAGACTAGCTGATCTCCAGTGATCTTTGGACTGAGCAAGAGCTACTCACAAGTTGCTTGACTCAGTTCACGTCAACGTATTCGCCTTGAGTCAAAAATTCAATCTTTTCCGAATTTCTTTAAAATCATATAAAAACCGCATGACAACCTGGATTGACTCCTGTAACTGCTTATATAACAACATGCGAATCACAAATCCAGTAATGAAAGATATGATGACGCCACACCATATTATTAGTAGCAAAAAAGAAGAAGAAGCACATTCTACTTCTAATTGACTTCAACTCTCTTTATCATGCTAATTAACTCCAATTTCATTTGATGCCTCTTGAGACTCGGCTACATCAACATTTTGAGGAGAATAGATCCGTAGTTCCTCAGTCCACTCTTCAACCCGTTGTTCAAACCCATGACAATTACTTGTCTGGAAAAGAGAAAAAAACAAAACATTATTACTACAACATATGACGACATGTACAAATAATTGGTGATAAATTTGAGATACTTACATTACAAGTTGAGACATAATATCATCTTCCTCGATTAATAGGATTCTTTTGCCCCTTTTTTATAGTGCATAACTTCACTTGAGGACATGGACATATCATCAATGGAAAGTCAACCGACATATTCGAAGATCCGCCAGATGTCACACTAAATCACAATGTCATAGGAGTTAAACTCATAGTCGTGAGAAACAAAATTAGATTTAGTCCAAGTAACAGAAATAATTCAAGCAACAGATTTACCATAAAAATAAATCAAATAAATAAACAAATACAGGGTAAATGGTTGATAGAATTTAAGGACGTCAATATGCTTAGAGGTAACTAAGTATGGAAAGAAAATAGAATGTAGAACGGAACCTAGCCAAATAGTTTGGATGGACCCGATGCAGAAGGATAGCATGTCGGAAGACAGTGGATAATTGAACTGCGGACCTCTGAAATCGTGAAGGGAAGACCTAGAGTCTTTATTGATATTAGTTGTATCGAATGTGGTGTTTTTTACTGGCTTGTTTCAGGCGTTGAGGTCCATAAAAAATGGACTGGACATGATCAGAATAGTGTTGCCATTTTTAGGAAGAAGACTAACTATTTCGGAAGTCTGTCTCCACAGATCTGCACAATGATTTTCTGCTACTGTAGATAGGTGAACCAAAAACTACTTTGAAAATCTGAATTTCAAATGACCTTTTCGAGTCTAATGGCTATAAATTCAACCAAAGGGCACCAGCTACCTGCTTCAACGATCATTTTTGTCTATGTGGTTGACATCTCAAGGATTACAATAGCAAATTCCAATTCTTTTTGGGCTGGGAGAGCTGGAAAAATAGCATAGGCCAAGTGAATAGGTCAAACTAACATAGATATGTTTTGCATCTCATCTATCCCTATAACTCCTTTTTATTCCATAGATAAAAGATGATTGTTTCTATATAAAACAAATGTCAGTGGATAGAAACGAGCAAAGCGGATTTAGAATGAAAATGGAATAAAAATTTTGAAAAAACTAATTCAACTTGCATGCCCCTGCAATTTCACCTTTCTTATATAAAATGAGAATTTTAAAAATACATATGTTTTTAATTTTCAATATACAGTTATGTAAAATGAAGAAATTTTATCTCATTTTTCACTTGAAAATAAATTTCACCGAGTGATCAAAAGCATTGTTTGTGTTTTCACCTTCAATAGAGACCATAGAACACTCGACCGGTTCTCTTGTATTATATAGGACTCATAAAATTCTCCATTCTTCTTTTTTGTCATCTCGTCTTCCCCTTCAATGTAGTGAATTTTAAAAACTCAATTGAACAAACAAAGTTGTCAAAAAAACAAAGTTCACCGTTGAAGTTGAACATAAAAAATAAAAAAAAATAAAAAAATCTTGTGTTATGATAATATATCCTAATTTTTAAATTCAAAAGTTTTTAAAAGGGATTACATTGGACTACGCTTTAAAAGTTTGAGGAAGAACGCAACACCAATTTTTTTTTTTTTTTTTTAAATTGAGAGGCAACAATGAATAATAAGTGGCAGTTTACCAATTACAACTATCATTAGTTAGTAAACTTCGTGAGTGATCTGGTGGCGTACTAACATCGTTAAAGTGCCATTTAAGGACAAAATAATCACATTATCAAAATTATACAGGAGCACACATATTCCTTAAAATCGAAGTAATTAATATGCAACACTTCAAAAACTATATACATATGTGAAGTTTACATTCCAAAACTATTGTGTGCTATAATAAATGGAAGTTATCATCAGATTATAATCTCCAAAAATGGTTGACCTTAACTGGGTAATCTTGTACCTTCCAAAAGGGAAAAATGGAGTATATATCTAGCGGTCGAAGTTTAGGGGAAAAAAAGTTTAGGGTCAAATCAGGAATGTATGGGACCTCTTGTGTGAAATTTTCTTTATATAGCGAGATATGCCATAATGACTTTTCCAAAAATCCATCACTTCTTCGAGCTTATCACTTCATGCCCCTAAGGGAATACTTTCAACAACCCATATCCATGCTTTTAAGGAAAAAAAAAAAAGCAAATAAAGAATTCTATCCCATATCAAAGCCACAAATAGGGAATCTCGCCAGGTTGCCATATTTGTAAACAAGTAACTACCAGTCTTTCTATGGAAGCCAATATGGCACCATAAGCCACCTTTGAATGAAACTAAGGCCACTCTTGAATCTAATAACACATCCATGGTGAATTTGTGACATAAAGTAGATGTTAGGCAACAGTTATCTTCAAACCAAACCCTTATCACTGCCTGCATATTTTCCCCCAATCATTGTTTTTTTTTTTCTACACTTGAATCCATCAACCATGTTCAGCAATGTTACAAAACCATACCACAAAGAAGAGAAATCAATCATGTCATGGACATCAAAAAAATTTCAAAATCAATCCCTAGAATCGGTATATCAATCCCTGCGATTATAGAGATTTGATTATTTGCGTTTGAGTGCTTTAAACGACATCTCACTCGATTCTTCCATCCTGCGTGGATTTTATAACAGTCAGGTTGGCTCTGAACAACATAATGACATGAGTAAAGGATGTACCTGAATCTCCTAGCTGCTTGGCAATTTTTCAGCATAGATAATGAAACATACGACGGTCTTTTTTGATGGGTAGAGGAGCTGAATACCAACCTCCACTGAACATTCTTAAGGGAGATCGAAGACCTCCTAAAATCATGAAAGCAATCTTCCTAGGCATTTCCTCAAGATATCAAATGGTTACAATGATTGCTCTCGCAAAGAGGCCGGTCGTTTTATCATGCAAGCGGCTCGAACCCGATCGCCCACGTCTTGCTTTGGGATCGGTTGACAAAATTGATTTCCATAAATGACTTTGTATGTCAGAAATTTTGAGATTTTTCCTTTTTAATATCACATATTATCCGAATCAATTGGTGTTGACAAACCATGGTAGAAATCTATAAATTCATGCTCGAAGTGCAATTGCATTCTCAAACATTTCAATTTTAAAATTAATGGACAAAGACTTATGGCATACTTGGCATACATTTTATTTTTCTTTGTCCATGGGGACTGCTGAGAGACAGAAAAGTAAATTAAATACTTGGTTAAATTAATGTGATCCTTATTGACACATAAATTTTGACTAAGTATTTAATATTTAATTGCATAGAAAAGTATGGACCAATTTGGCCCTAACAAAAAAGATTTTCACATTACCTAAGTTTTAATATTATTTGCATCTACTAAGTTTTATTTTTATTTTATTTTCCCTTTTTACCCTATTTCGTATGAATAAAAATAAATACAAAATATTTTTTTAAAAAACTTAATTATTATTTAGAGAGAGAGAAAACAGACTTGGGGCTGGGCCTGACCCCAGCCCCTTTTCCTTCTTTCTTTCCGCGCGGGCCCAGGGCCCATATCGGCCCCCAGCTCACTGACCCCGCGGTCCGGCCCTCTCCTTCTTCTTCCTCCTCCTTCCTCCCTCGTGCTGCACAACTAGCGCGCAGGACGACACAGGTAGAGAGACGAGGGTAGACCGGCGACGGAGGGGACGTCTCGCAGGCACCATCAATGCTGTGGAACGGAGCAGCGCGAGATCCGGCGAGAAACCCAGACGGAGGGGACGTCGCCTTCAATGCCGAGGAGGCCTCCGCGGAGAAGATGGGATTTGACACCGGTTCGGCCGACGGGGGAGTCCGGTCGGCTCGCCAAAGACCGGCGGCCAAAGCTCTCCGCCGACCGGGCTCCTCGCCTATAAATAGGGCGTCCCCGAGCTAAGAAAAAACACACAGAAAAAGAGTGGAAAGCTGTCTGTAGGGAAGAGGCGCCGACCGTTGTCACGCTTTGTTCGCGTCAAAGCCGTATTTCCGTTCGGGTTTGTCTCCTATCTTTGGTTTTGGAGTCGGTTTCCCGAGGATCCCGGCTCGGAGACAAGGGAGGCGGGCAGACGGAGCCCGATCTGTTGAGCTCGTTCGCTGTCCGACGTCGCCGAGCCGGGTAGGGCTCCTTCAACCGAACGCACATAAATCAGTTGGATACACCACTCTTGGTGTAAAAGTCGAGTTTAAAAGCCTCGATGCTCGATTGGTGATTTGAAATGATCATGTCTTATATTAAACAAGAACCACTAAAATTCTCCATTCGTCTAATTTGTTTTCTTGTCTTCTTCTTCAACTCAGTGACATTAAAAAACACAGTGGAACAAAACAAAGTTGTGGTAAAAAAAATTGAACAAACACAGTGCAGAGTTGAAGTTGAACAAAAGAATGACAAGTTATGACACGGCAATATATCCAGTTTTATTTAGTAAATAACATTAAAGTTTTTAAAAAGGACTTTTATTTGGACTACGCTTTAAGACCTTGTGGAGGATAGTAGACGAAAAAAAATATAGGGACAACATTGAATAATAAGCAGTAAGGTAACAAATTACAGCCGTCATTACTCAGTCTACTTCGTGAGTCATTCAATGGTGTACTAAGACGTGATCATACTAAATACTACCCAAACCAAAAATTTGCATTGTTGACCCAAGTGCCATTTGTGGACAAGATATATATCATATTGCCAAAATTATAGAGGTGCACAGAGATTTCTTTTTAATTTAAATAAATAAAAGAAACCAATCTATCATACTAGAGTTATCGGAAACATGCCATACTTTTAACTCTTACATCTAAATTTGCATCGTTGACCCGAGTACCATTTAAGGACAAGATATTTAACTTATTATCAAAATTATAGAGAAGCACATAGATTTCTTTTTTATTCAATTAAATAATAGGAAATCAGCCTACCTTACTCGAGTTACAAAAAACGTGCAATACTTTTAACCTTTGCATCTAAATAAGAAATGTGCATTGTTGACCTAAGTGCCATTTAAAGACAAGATTTTTATTATATTGTAAAAACTTATAGATGAGCACACAGATTTCTTTCTAATTTAAGTAAATAAAAGGAAAGCAGCCTACCATACTCGAGTTATCAAATATGTGCAACAATTTTAACCATTACATCTAAACTAGAAATGTGCAATGCCATTTTAAGAATATATTTATCATATTGTCTAAATCATAGAGGAACATGCGGATTTCTTTTCAATTCAAGTAAATGAAGAAACCTACCTACCATACTTGACTAATAAATAACGTGTAACATTTTTAACCCTTACATCTAAACTAGAAATTTGCATTGTTGATCCAATTGCCATTTAAGGACAAGATATTTATCATATTGTCAAAATAATAGAGGAGGCCCTAGATTTCTTTTTATTTAAGTAAATAAAAGGAATTCAACCTACCATACTCGAATTATAAAAACGTGCAACACTTTTAATCATTACAGCTATATAAATAAGCAAAGTTCACATCCCAAGAACCATTATGGGCTATAACAAATGGAAGTTATCATCACTTGATAATGTCATGAGCAAATGCCCAAAAAGATGACTTATGATTTTATGAGGTTTGCTCATCTCCATTAAAAAGGTTCACTGGAGTCTACTATTCACCTTATCCTCCAGCCCAACAATCCCTTCTCTTGTGGCCTTACCTTCAGTGAGCAATTGCATATCAGCTTGGAGATTCAGGTACATCCTGTCCTCATGACATTATATTGTTTCAAGCCAACCAAAATTTTTCGGAATCAATTTACCAATTGATGTAACTATCTTGGGATTATTTGGATTCATTATGTGCATTTGAGTGCTTTGATCACGAACTTGCTCAAATCTTCCATCTTTCTCTTTTACACGGCCTCTCACTTAAATTTGCACTTTCACTTTCTCCGAATTTTTCAAGTTTTGGAATTGATCCACAAGAATTGGTGAAACAATCCTTGGGATAATAGGGATTGATTATTTGCATTTGATTGAGCAACATCTCATTCAATTTTTCCATCTTGGAATATCTACCAAATTTTTTCGGATTCAATTTACCAATTGATGTAACTATCTTGGGATTATTTGGATTCATTATGTGTATCTGAGTGATTTGATCACTAGCTTGCTCAATTCTTTCATCATTCTCTTTTACACGGTCTTTCACTAAACTTCGGGCTCTCACTTTCTCTAAATTTTTCAAGTTTCGGAATCAATCCACAAGAATTGGTGTGACAATCCTTAGGATTATAGGGATTGATTATTTGCATTTGATTGAGCAACAACTCGTTCAATTCTTCCATCTTGGAATGCCAACCAAAAATTTTCGGAATCAATTTACAAATTTATGTAACTGTCCTTGGGATTATTTAGATTCAATATCTGCATTTAACTGCTTTGATCACCAGCTTGCTCAATTCTTCCGTCCCTCTTCTTCACACGGCCTTTCACTCAATTTCAGGCTCTTACTTTCTCTGAATTTTTCAAGTTTCAGAATCAATCCACAAGAATCAATGTAACAACCCTTGGGATTATACAAATTGATTTTTTGCATTTGATTGAGCAACCTCTCATTTAATTCTTCCATCTTGGAATGATTTTGTAACAGTTTGTTGGCTTAGAACAATATAATGACATAAAAAAAAAAATGTGTCTAGATCTCCTTGTTGATAAGGAATTTGTTAGCACAGGTAAGGCCACATAAGGCCACATACGGAGGTCTTGTTGGGTACAAAGAGGAGATGAATAGCAGCCTCCAGTGAACATTTTAAAGGAGATATACAAGGGATTCAGGAGGGACCAATTGTGGATTGGTATCACTTTATCTAGACTAGTGGAATTAGCAAGCATAATTTTATCCGCTAGTTTGTTTGTAGAGATAGTCTACCGACGACAGTAGTCATATCACGATGGTTGTCTTCAGTTGATACTAAATGTTATTTCTATAGGATTGCTACATAAGACAATAACCACGTATTCTTAGTCAACTTGAACCAGTAGTATATGGCATAGTATCCTCGAACAAAATGGGATCTCGCATTTTGCAAGACGTTGGAATTTTGAACTGATGATCAAGTCCACCAATGGCAAAAACTTGTAGGTGAGGTTCCTCAAGCTGCCTTCCTTAGCAATGATTATTTGCATGGAACGTGACTGTAGACAGTTTTGAAACAAGTAAATTGAGGCTCATCTTCTATTGGCTAGGACTCACAAAGTTGTAAAGGGTAGACATCACTCTACCAACATCATAGGTCTCCACAAGCAAATGTTTTATCAGTTGTTGTATGGAGATTTCCTTCCTCCATCTTTTCACATAATTAGTCTTTAAATAATGCAAAGGAATGCCCCTAAGCTTTTGTACCTCATCTAATGATACTCACATATTTACACTCACAAAAAAAATTAAATGAGATTGAGGGACCTCCTAAAACTATGAGAGCCATCTTCCTAGGAATTTGCTCAAGATTTTTTTAGATGGTTACAATGGTTTGGCATCAATAAGATCACAAAGGAGGCAATTCTTTTTATGATGCAAACCGCTTGAACCCCGTCACTCACGTCCTGCTACGGGATTTTAGACTAAATTGATTTCCATTTATAACAATCGATGCACGAAAATTTGAGATTCTTTTGTTAATATAAATTATTGTCCTATTTGAATGGTACTCCTATCCTAATTTGTAAGATAACCACGGTAAGTCTCGAAATTCATGCTCAAAGTGCAATTGAGTTGTCTAACATTTCATTTTAAAAAATAGTCTTAAATGCTTATTAACGTGCGAAGACTTCTTATCCACACTAAAGTAGGACACTCTCAGCATATATATTATCTTTTCATTTGTCTATGGTGACGCAGTAGCTGAGAGCTTGAAATGAGAAGCAAAATTTATTTATTGAAATAAATGCACCAGAAGTCCTAAAATTAATCACGAAATGCGAACAACTTCTAAAACTTTCAAAACGTGTGTTGACACCTAAATTTTGACAATCCATTTAGTCATTTATTGCATAAAAAAATTAGGGGTTAATTTTTATCCCTGAAAAAAAAATATTAATTGCATAGCTACATTTAGTTTGCATATTTTGCATTTTATTTATTGGACCGGTGGCGGATAGGTCGAATTGGTATTTTTGAGTTTTAAATTGACAAGTCGGACTAAGCCCATGAATAGTTCAAATTGGCCCAAGCCCATTTTTTGAAATTGAGATTTGAAATGAGAATTTTTGGAATTTAAGAAAATCGGGGTTATGATCTTATCTTTAAAAATCGGTAGAAAATATTTAGGAGATAAGGAGAATAAAATATTTTGGCGATTAGGAGGTTATAGACAATCTTTTCGTCAAATGAAATATTCACAAAAGGATTGCATTTTGTCTTGGCATATAAAAGAGTGTGTACGTAGGGTTTTGAAGGGGTTCTCTTCGTCGAAAAAAAAAAGAAGAGCAGAAAAAGGAAAAAAACTGCAGAAAAAAGAAAAGGTTAGCAAGAGAGAGAGAGAGAGAGAGGGGAAAAGGTAAAAGCGTAAAGGCAGAAGAAAAAGGGGGATTTGACCCTACTGTTCATCTTCTTCCCCACGTTCGCTGCCCCAATCGCCAGTTTCTCTTCACCCGCGCTGAGCTCGCACCGCCGGTCTCCACCAGCCATCGTCGCGCCGACCCACGACGACCCAAGCGCCAACCAATAGCCCGCCGCGCCCACCGTCGGTCCCTGCTTGCGCCTCCACCTCGGCATCCCCGTAGCCGAAGTCCACCGCGCTTGCCTCTCGTCGCAACACCAGCAGCAGCGACGCCTGACGCCGTTGCCCTGAGCTCTGTAGTGCCTCGCCTGCAACCCGCACTGATGGAGCCGTTCGCAGCTCGTGACGCCTCGGCCTCTGCCTACGCATCCGCTCGGAGCCTGGTGCCGCTGCGCCTCTGCAACCAGCCAGCCCCTGCTCGACGACCGCTGCTGTGCCGATCTCACCGCTCGGGCATCTGACACCGGCAGATCTGAGCCTGCCTCCACCTGCGATCCGGCAACCTCCACGTCTCTGTGCCCGCACCAGCAGCACCGGACGCCAGAAGTCTCGACTCCGACGCCTCTGTTCAGGAAATCTCCATCGCCCGCGACACTGCACCGAGCCCTTTTCCGTGTAGACGCTGAGCCGCCCCTGCCAAGCCACTCCATCCGTTGCTGCCTTTCGCCAGAGCTCCGATCGACGGCAACCCCTTGCCCGCGCCGACGAATTTGCTGCCCCCAATTTTCCTTAGGTTGCCCATTTTTTTCTTTTATTTTTATTTTTCTTATTTTATATTATTTTACTTTACTTTTAATTAGTTTTATTATTATTAATTAAGTTTGAATATTGTGAGGTGACTTTTAGGTTATGGATATTACATGCATTATCCATAGGGGTATTCCCTAAGATTATTGTAATTATTAATTTGACCCGTAAGATATCGGGTCATTTTTTTAATTATATTAATTTTTGGGCATTTTGTTGATAGCACATTAATTGTTGAATCAATATAACTATTAATTTGATTCGTAAGAATTCGGATCAGATTTTTAGTTATTTTGATCTTCTTGTCGTGACATTCAAGATTATAGTAATCGTTAATTTGACTTGTGAGATGACAGGTTATTTTTTCGATAATTGTAATTCTTTACTTAATTGGATGCCTTGATTAGGTTAAATTTAATGTTTAGTTGATAATTATTTGTTTTTGAAAACCACTAAAAAAATCCAAAAAATATTCGAATTAAGATTTAGTTTGTTTTAGAATATTTCCTGTTATCTTGCATATCTAGGATAAGGATTTCAGTTTGAAAAATATAAACAAAATGCATTAATTTAGGATTTTAGTTGCATGTTTAATTACATGGCAATTTTAAATTTTGAATTTTAAATAAAAAATAAAAGATAAAAAATATCATGCAGAATTAGTGCTTGCTCCGCACGTCATTGCATATTAGATCAATTACATGTTAGATTAAGATAATATTTTAGTTTAAATTAGGATTTAATGTGACTTAATCCTTAGTTTAAATTAGATAGAATCTTAATCTAGCTAGATCATTTTCGCATTTTTAAATAGAAATATCAAATGCACGTCATTTAGTTTTTATTAGGTTCATTAGAACTTTCTCGTCATTAGACTAAATCATTTAATAAATGTCGCATGACATATAACTCGCGTGCTAAATTATATGCGGCATGTCATCTTAGTTTAAATAATTTTGTATGTCATTGCATCGCATTGCATGTCATTAGAATTAGGTCATTTAGATTGCATTTAATTATTGCATTTCTTCATGTCATATAGTTTAGGTCATGCTGCCATGTCATATTAGATTATTAACATGCATTGCATAAGTCATGATTTTCATTAAATAAAGTGAAAACAAAAATTGAAATTGCGTGTTAATTAGAAATCATATCTAGGGCTGCTGATGTGAATTTTGATTTAACAATGCAGATGCTTTCGTTGCTCCTAGGTATGTTTTGCAATATTTAATTGCTTTCTTGAGTGTTAAATTGGTGGTATGCGCACATGTATGATCACCTCGCATGTTAGGAAGTTAAATTAAAATCAATTCAATTGCCAAACATTTTTTTGAAAAATGAAATAAAAAAGGTACCGAAAAGGCACTAGGATAGTCTGGTGTAACCAAGTCCCCGAACTCATAAATCTCTGGTTCACAGGAGTAAAGTAAATCTCTCATTACTTTACTTGGGTTTCTAATCGACCCACCACAAATAGATTAGTGGCGACTCCTAATTAAAAAATTTGCATGTTAAGAATTAAAACCTAAGTCGCGAATCGGTATGGGCTTGGGAGAGCCTGAGCTAAGCTTAAAGACTTAGCAATTCATTAGCCAAACCATAGGTGGCTCACCTTGAAAAATTGGGTCGCGACAGCTTGGCGGCTCCGCTGGGGACCTGTGTTAAAACACTTAGTGGACTTAGGCCAATTTTTCTTTTTAAAAATATTTTTGTTTGGCAGCAGAATCTCAGGTATGTCCCTAACATTCCTAAGGTGTTAAATGTTCTTGCAGATAGGAGGTATAAGGGGAGTAGTCTTTGCTAACCCATGTTTTGCAGGTTGGAGTTAGGGATGAATGTTTGAATTAAAACTATAGAAGTGTTATTTGCATTTAAACTGTTGTGCATGCTTTATTGCTTTAGCACCACACTATTTGCACACACAACCCGCGGTCGGACCTAGGTTGCGATAGAACTTCTAGGATGGTGTTGAGAATGATACTTCCTCTAAAGCGAGATTGCTATGTAGAGGTTGACCTTCTCTTCCCCGAAATTTCTTTCATGGTGTCGAATGTGTTTGTCCATATCCGCGAGACTGCGTGATTATTGGACATTCCATTCGGCGAGCCGGAGTTAGGGGACCGACACGTTAATGCGAGACTGCAACGGTCAGACCATCCTCTTAGCTCCACTTTGTTAAGCTTGTCTAGAGTAGAAATCGAGCCTCACATCTCATGTGCATGTCTATGTGATTGCCATTGATTTTCCTTGGTGAAGTAAGTCTTATATTCCCATATTAATGCAATTTACTTACTTTGTCATACTCTTGATTGGTCCATGACAATCTAGGTCAATCATTGATTTAATTCCTTTGTCAATTAGAAATCAAATGAATTTCCATACAATGAATCATTTGGAAAATAAAAATTGGAAATTTGTTTTCAATTTATGTCTTGGTTTTTCCTAGTTCATGTTTAGGAAATTTCGTCCCTGCCGGGGCATCCCATGTCTTTATTTTCCTAGTCCAATTTTAAGAAATCATTTTCATTATGGACTTTTCTTAACTAAAAAATAGATTGTTGTCACGGATCGGTTTTCTCAGGATACCTCGTTCTTACATATCTCCATTTACCTTAGGTGATCAAGAACTAGAATGGCTGACCAAATCGAAATGCGTGATCGTATCTCCTTTATGGAAGACCAACTCCGATAGTTGCTCACCTCTATGCAATTCATGACAGCTCAAATCCAATCACTCCGAACGGATTTGACTCCTACACCTGCTCTCCTTGAGACAGTAGTCCTGAAGTAGTCAGGCAAGACCCAAATGAGCAATGGCGACATGGCTGACCTCGAAGATGACCCACTGTTGGTCACTGCCGAAAAAACTAAATCTGACAATGTCCCTAAGATAGGGCAAGATGAAGTGGAAGTGATGGATACTCTGGGGCAGCCTAGTGGCAAGTTTGATTACCTAGTGAAGTATTCGGCTCCTCCCAGCTTTTACTTTGACTCCCGCAACATAGTTCCAAGTGGATGGGATGACATGGACGATCTGACGTCTCCAAAGACAAAGAACTCTGATGACGCCTTGGAAGGAATCACAGGTCTGTTCGATGACCTCTTCATAGGAGCCAATGATGAAGGACCTTCGGAAGACATGGACGTTAGCCTGCAAGAGTAACTTGCTCGATTGCACCTCCCCTGCGTGGGAATTCTTATTGCTTTTTAGGAATTGGTTTTCGCTTTTTAAGAATTGTTTTCGATTTTTTCTCTTTTAGGGGGTTTAGGAATCACAATTTCCATTCCAATAATGTAATTCATTTGATGAAATTACAATTTTATTTCCAATTTTGAGGACATGATGGGGTATACCAAACCAGTCCAATGACGATATCTAACCATGAAAAAGAAAAATATCATCCATGGAGAAATCTTGAGGGCTGGACTTTCTCATGTTTCCTCCCAAAAACCTTTTCGAAAACCAAACAAAAGCATTTCATTGTAAAAAATAAAATAAAACAAAAAAAAAAAACATTTTCCCAAAGCTTGTAGTAGATTAAACTTGTTTGTTTGTCGACTCATTTGCTTCTTGTCTCAGAACATGATTCTATAACTTTATGACAAGGGACATCTGAGAATGGCGTATCAAGTCTCAATGATCATAAACTTGACTTGTGATCAACAGGTTTAGAGCGCACTTGTAATGAAAAAGATTTGGGGCAAGTAAAAGAGGACCATCATTCCCTGGTGGAGGAGATGACCAATTTGGGACATAACAGATTTTGGTAGTGATCCGACTGGGATAAAGTCTCAACTCGAGCCAAAATGGATGTGCAATTTGAATTTACTTTGATGTTGCATAGTATTATCCTGATGCACGTTCTCTTGTGCAGGGGCAAAAGTGGATTTTCAATCTTGAATGATAGGGACAATCCAAAGACAAAAACTGCTGAGGCAATTCCCATTGTAGAGGAATCCTTGAATGAATGCTTAAAACCATTTTGCAGTATAGAAAATTGTTTGAAGTTGACATGCTTAAAGCTGTTGAGTTCTTTTTAAAAAGGGTTTTGCATGTTGACTCTTACATGTTTTATCCATCAATTCCACTAAAGAATATCAAGATGGACCAATTTAATGAATGATGTGGAATTGATTGAGCATACTAAATGAGATGAGTCGGGATGATGAAAGGCAAACCCTATCCTATACACAGTCCCATATTCATACACTTGTGAGATGAGTGTAGGAAGGTTCATATTCATAAGGTAAAGAGTTCTCTCGCAAAAGGTACGGCAACCGAAATGATGAGAGGCAATTCATATCTCTATCCCAAACACTACAGGTGATCCGTTGCTTAACCCTTTTTGAGCCCATACACTTATGGATATTCTTTTCAAATCACCCCTGTCAAGAATCACCCCACATCGGGGCAACTAAGAGATAAAATTGCATCATGAGGTGAGTAAAATGAATTGAAATTTTCTTACTCTCACTTGCATCAATCTTCTTGTCTTGCTATTACATTGAATTCATGTGTTAATTTAAGTGCCTTAGGATGATGAAGAGCATTTCTTTCTCTATCACATACACTTATATCCTTTGCATAGCCCATTTGAGCCTGCAATTTTATCTCTTTAAACCCAGTTGGTGATCATTCCCCCCACACTGGGGCAAGGCAAAAGCCAGATGAGGACCTTTGAAAGTTCAAGTGCCATTCAAAGTGTAATTGCTTGACGCATGCATTGTGCGCAAGAATTGAATTCAAAATAGAATTAAGGGGCATGAAAAAGCAGTGTGCCTGGTAAAAGCAAGGCTAATGCCCATGAAAAAAAAAGTGAAAAAAATGCATGAGAGCTATGGGCATAAAAAGTGGTGTGCTTGGTAAAAGCAAAGTCAATGCCCATAGATGAAAAAAAAAAAAAAAAAAGAGAGTCAAGATAGGTGACTGTCAACTACAAGAATCGAATCCCAATGGAGCAATAGTCAAAGAACTCAAATGCTGAGTTTTTGCAATCAGTGGGGCATTTTATGAAGATGATCCCCAATGGTGAAAAAGAAAACTGGTGGCAATGCCAAGATGATCATCAATTCACACCTTTTACACACATTTTGAGCCGAATGATCCTTTCATTTCTCAACCCATGAACCCAACCTACGTTACGTCCCTTACAAAGTCTCTTCAGATTAGGGCACTTGAGTTAACGTAGGAGTTCATATGTTTATAAGCATCGCTCGAAGAAGTGCGAGCAAGATTATTTCTTTTTCATTTTGCAGGGTTCTTGACTTGTAAACCCGGAGATGATTACAAGACAGTTCATTCAAATAGCTTTGACTCAAAGAGTCCTCTTGTTAAGCCATTGACCAACCCCACATTATGGTCCCTATTAAAGACCTCTCAGATTGGTAAGATCGTACCGCTTGCGAGAATACTCGGACCCATATCGATATGATAAAATAGAGTGATTCGCATAAAATAGCCATTCTAAATGAGAGTGAGTGAAAGTCCTTTCTAACCGAAGGTCTCTTATTTAGTATTTTTAAGAAATCCATGTCGTGAGTGAAGATTATTTTGAATGATAATTCTCTCCAGTGGAAATTTGGGTGATACAAATGTCATTATGCATAAACCCCGATTGAGTTGATGAAAACCTCACTGAATTTTGAAATGTGCATTCTAGAGTAGCTTAGATTGTCTATCTCTTTGATGAATGCATATTAGTTTTTGCTCTAAATCATGTTTGACAGATAATGTTTTCTCAAAGACCCAAGAGCTCCTGATATTCAGGAGGTGAGAGGCCTCCACAGGATATCTAAGTTCCAGAAGACATATCCCAAAGAATCAGAGATATCATCAGGTAAGTGTGTCTCTACCCATTCTCGACACTTGAGTCAATCAAGCTGTCCCTTTATATTGACCTGGCGTGCTTTCGTAGCCCAGAGTCCATCTTTATCGACCCGGCGTGCTTTTGTAGCCCGATGTCCTTTAAAATTGACCTGGCGTGCTTTCGTAGCCCATAATCCCTTTATATTGACCTGGCGTGCTTTTGTAGCCCAGAGTCCCTCTTTATTGACTTGGCGTGCTTTTGTAGCCCGATGTCCCTTTATATTGACTTGGCGTGCTGTCATAGCCTAGAGCCCATTTTGAAAACACCGACACTCGACTGAGTTGTCCCCCAAAGATTTTCCTCCAGATTCAATTTGATTAAGGCGACCGAAGAATGGTTCGGGTCCTGGTCAGTTGACCTCTGTTGCAAGGCTGGGCAACCGAAGAATGGTTCGGGTCCTAGCCAAGCAAAACCTCGTTTAGGCGACCGTAGAATGGTACGGGTCCTAGACAAAACTTATTTCCCTATTCAGGCGACCGTAGAATGGTACGGGTCCTGGAAGGTAAAACCTCGTTTAGGCGACCGTAGAATGGTACGGGTCCTAGACAAAACCTATTTCCCTATTCAGGCGACCGTAGAATGGTACGGGTCCGGGAAGGTCCGTTTCGTAGAATGGAAGGTAAATCCCCTATTTTAGGCGACCGTAGAATGAAGGTAAAACGGGTCCGTAGAAGTACGGGTCCTAGACAAAACCTATTTCCTATTCGGGCGACCGTAGAATGGTACGGGTCCGGGAAGGTAAATCCCCGTTTAGGCGACCGTAGAATGGTCGGGTCCGGGAAGGTAAATCCCGTTTAGGCGACCATAGAATGGTACGGGTCCTAGACAAAACCTATTTCCCTATTCAGGCGACCGTAGAATGGTACGGGTCCTGGAAGGTAAATCCCCGTTTAGGCGACCGTAGAATGGTACGGGTCCTGGAAGGTAAATCCTCATTTAGGCGACCGTAGAATGGTACGGGTCCTAGACTTAATCAAACACTGCCATACCGGGCAACCGTAGAATGGTACGAGTCCTGGGAAAGCAATCTCTTTACAAAGCCATGTTACTATTCTGGGCGACCGTAGAATGGTACAGGTCCTAGATATGTAACACCAATTACCTTGAATCACTCTACCCTCCTTGAAGGTAAGATATTCGAGGTAAGTTTTTTTTACCATTTTTCAAAAATCTTGACATCTCAGTCTGGATCTGGATGTCTTAATTCTTTTCGTTGAACATTTCACTTTGGATGTGAATGTTCTTACTTGTTACGCTTTTCAAGGAACCTAAGTGAGAGTTGGGTACTTGCAAAGTAAACAGGGATTTATCATGTACCTCAAAATGCTTTACCGCACTAATTGGTAAGTAATTGTAGGTACGTTCTTTCCTTTGACATCATGCATTTGCATTAGCATTTCCATGCATCATATAAATTGCATTAAAAAATGGAATTCATTTTCCAACAAAAAAAAAAATCATTCAATGCATTTGCATGGTCAAAATTTATATCTCAATTTATCTTTGAAGGCAACCTCTTCGAGCTCACCTTCAAAGAGGGGCAGCTGTTGACACCTAAATTTTGGCAATCCATTTAGTCATTTATTGCATAAAAAAATTAGGGGTTAATTTTTATCCCTGAAAAAAAAATATTAATTGCATAGCTACATTTAGTTTGCATATTTTGCATTTTATTTATTGGACCGGTGGCGGATAGGTCGAATTGGTGTTTTTGAGTTTTAAATTGACAGGTCGGACTAAGCTCATGAAGAGTACAAATTGGCCCAAGCCCATTTTCTGAAATTGAGATTTGAAATGAGAATTTTCGGAATTTAAGAAAATCGGGGTTATGATCTTATCTTTAAAAATCAGTAGAAAATATTTAGGAGATAAGGAGAATAAAATATTTTGGTGATTAGGAGGTTATAGACAATCTTTTCGTCAAATGAAATATTCACAAAAGGATTGCATTTTGTCTTGGCATATAAAAGAGTGTGTACGTAGGGTTTTGAAGGGGTTCTCTTCGTCGAAAAAAAAAGAAGAGCAGAAAAAGGAAAAAAACTGCAGAAAAAAGAAAAGGTCAGCAAGAGAGAGAGAGAGAGAGAGAGGGGAAAAGGTAAAAGCGTAAAGGCAGAAGAAAAAGGAAGATTTGACCCCTACTGTTCATCTTCTTCCCCACGTTCGCTGCCCCAATCGCCAGTTTCTCTTCACCCGCGCTGAGCTCGCACCGCCGGTCTCCACCAGCCATCGTCGCGCCGACCCACGACGACCCAAACGCCAACCAATAGCCCGCCGTGCCCACCGTCGGTCCTTGCTTGCGCCTCCACCTCGGCATCCCCGTAGCCGAAGTCCACCGCGCTTGCCGCTCGTCGCAACACCAGCAGCAGCGATGCCTGACGCCGTTGCCCTGAGCTCTGTAGTGCCTCGCCTGCAGCCCGCACTGATCGAGCCGTCCGCAGCTCGTGACGCCTCGGCCTCTGCCTACGCATCCGCTCGGAGCCTGGTGCCGCTGCGCCTCTGCAACCAGCCAGCCCCTGCTCGACGACCGCTGCTGTGCCGATCTCACCGCTCGGGCATCTGACACCGGCAGATCTGAGCCTGCCTCCACCTGCGATCCGGTAACCTCCACGTCTCTGTGCCCGCACCAGTAGCACCGGACGCCAGAAGTCCCGACTCCGACGCCTCTGTTCAGGAAATCTCCATCGCCCGCGACACTGCACCGAGCCCTCTTCCGTGTAGACGCTGAGCCGCCCCTGCCAAGCCACTCCATCTGTTGCTGCCTTTCGCCGGAACTCCGATCGACGGCAACCCCTTGCCCGGCGCCGACGAATTTGCTGCCCCCCAATTTTCCTTAGGTTGCCCATTTTTTCTTTTATTTTTATTTTTCTTATTTTATATTATTTTACTTTACTTTTAATTAGTTTTATTATTATTAATTAAGTTTGAATATTGTGAGGTGACTTTTAGGTTATGGATATTACAGGCATTATCCATAGGGGTATTCCCTAAGATTATTGTAATTATTAATTTGACCCGTAAGATATCGGGTCATTTTTTTAATTATATTAATTTTTGGGCATTTTGTCGATAGCACATTAATTGTTGAATTAATATAACTATTAATTTGATCCGTAAGAATTCGGATTAGATTTTTAGTTATTTTGATCTTCTTGTCGTGACATTCAAGATTATAGTAATCGTTAATTTGACTGTGTGAGATGATAGGTTATTTTTTCGATCATTGTAATTCTTTACTTAATTGGATGCCTTGATTAGGTTAAATTTAATGTTTAGTTGATAATTGTTTGTTTTTGAAAACCACTAAAAAAATCCAAAAAATATTCGAATTAAGATTTAGTTTGTTTTAGAATATTTCCTGTTATCATGCATATCTAGGATAAGGATTTCAGTTTGAAAAATATAAACAAAATGCATTAATTTAGGATTTTAGTTGCATGTTTAATTACATGGCAATTTTAAATTTTGAATCTTGAATAAAAAATAAAAGATAAAAAATATCATGCAGAATTAGTGCTTGCTCCGCACGTCATTGCATATTAGATCAATTACATGTTAGATTAAGATAATATTTTAGTTTAAATTAGGATTTAATGTGACTTAATCCTTAGTTTAAATTAGATAGAATCTTAATCTAGCTAGATCATTTTCGCATTTTTAAATAGAAATATCAAATGCACATCATTTAGTTTTTATTAGGTTCATTAGAACTTTCTCGTCATTAGACTAAATCATTTAATAAATGTCGCATGACATATAACTCGCGTGCTAAATTATATGCGGCATGTCATCTTAGTTTAAATAATTTTGTATGTCATTGCATCGCATTGCATGTCATTAGAATTAGGTCATTTAGATTGCATTTAATTATTGCATTTCTTCATGTCATATAGTTTAGGTCATGCTGCCATGTCATATTAGATTATTAACATGCATTGCATAAGTCATGATTTTCATTAAATAAAGTGAAAACAAAAATTGAAATTGCGTGTTAATTAGAAATCATATCTAGGGCTGCTGATGTGAATTTTGATTTAACAATGCAGATGCTTTCGTTGCTCCTAGGTATGTTTTGCAATATTTAATTGCTTTCTTGAGTGTTAAATTGGTGGTATGCGCACATGTATGATCACCTCGCATGTTAGGAAGTTAAATTAAAATCAATTCAATTGCCAAACAATTTTTTTAAAAATGAAATAAAAAGGTACCGAAAGGGCACTAGGATAGTCTAGTGTAACCAAGTCCCCGAACTCATAAATCTCTGGTTCGTAGGAGTAAGGTGAATCTCCCATTACTTTACTTGGGTTTCTAATCGACCCACCACAAATAGATTAGTGGCGACTCCTAATTAAAAAATTTGCATGTTAAGAATTAAAACCTAAGTCGTGAATCGGTATGGGCTTGGGAGAGCCCGAGCTAAGCTTAAAGACTTAGCAATTCATTAGCCAAACCATAGGTGGATCACCCCGAAAAATTGGGTCGTGACAACGTGCAATCAAGAGCTACAACTTGTTAAATTGATACAATCAAATCATTTTATTAACACTATCAATTTGACTAACAGAAAATGCAAACATTTTTTTTCCTGCATGGCATTTATTATTATTATTATTATTATTATTATTATTATTATTATTATTATTATTATTATTATTATTATTATTATTATTATTATTATTATTATTATTATTATTATTATTATTATTATTATTATTATTATTATTATTATTATTATTATTATTATTATTATTATTATTATTATTATTATTATTATTATTATTATTATTATTATTATTATTATTATTATTATTATTATTATTATTATTATTATTATTATTATTATTATTATTATTATTATTATTATTATTATTATTATTATTATTATTATTATTATTATTATTATTATTATTATTATTATTATTATTATTATTATTATTATTATTATTATTATTATTATTATTATTATTATTATTATTATTATTATTATTATTATTATTATTATTATTATTATTATTTTCGATCTAAAATTAGATAAAATAAAATAAAATAAATAATGATAATTAAAAAAAAAAAGCTAATAAAGAAAGTCCCCCAAGCCCTTGCTAATAAGCCACCACTGCCCATCGTCGAAAAGGGCTGATGGAGGCTATCGGTGCAGGTAAGGTCTTTGCTTGCCCTGGTCAAGGGCCTGCTCGCCCGATGCTGCACAAGGAATCTTCCATTGAAACTAAAGCTCTAACCAAAGCAAAGGAAAAGCATCTTCCATTAAAACACCTCAAGGTCCAAGCTTAATGAAGGGGTAGTGCCTGCCCATCAGTTATCCCTGAAAGATTTCGGCGACAAATAAGGAGACAAATTAGGCCAAAAAAAAAAATTCTGTGAAAGGTATAAACAATGGGAACAAAATTATTCGATGGAACCTGATGGTGCTATCGGTCCTCCAGTGAATATAGTGAGGGATGAAGTGCCAAATACTACAAGTGCCAAAACTTGGCATGGGGACACTTGAATGCCAAAAATTTCAAAAAGTACATTTAAGTATCAAAATCGGAGAAGAATGGAACATTTAAGACCATTTTATTCCCAAGAAAAATTTATGTTCAGAAATAATTCTTTTTAATTCTATTCTCTAAACATATTTCTAAGTATTTGAAGGCCTTGCTAACTGCCCAAAATTTTTATTCCCACGATAAAATTGTATTTGGCACCACTCTCAAAATTTCTAATCCAAACTATTTTCTTTCAATATTTTTAATAATTTTATTACTTTTTTTTTTTTTTTTCCTTTTCTTCAACCTTTGGTTGGTTATCAGCCTTAGGATGATTGGCGACTAGCTAGGCCACGCCTCGTTGGCCAAGCCTCGCCAAAAGCTAGGCGAGGCTAAGCTCACCCAACCACCAGCGAAGCTTGACCTCACCCAACCAAGGCTCTTGGCTAGCCTTGCTTGCCCAGGTGAGGCTTGCTAGTGGCCAAGGGAGGCCCCCTTGGCCACTAGCAAGGCTCCACCCTACCTAGATCTAGCTAGGTTGAGCCTTACCGATGGCTGCGCTAGCCTTTGGCAAGCTCATGAGACTTCACCTAGCCGATCGCTAGTGACTAGTTGTGGTAGAAGGCGGCGGTGGAGGTAGTGAAAGATGAAGAGAGAAGAAGAAAAAGAAAAAAAATTGAGATAACTTGATTCTAGAATTATTCCTGATAGCAAAGAATCAACTTTTTTCTTACTTCTTGATTTCATTCCAAATCTATTTCTAGGAACAAAAAATTTATTAAACGGATCTTTGTTCCTTTTTTTGTTCCTTGTGACAAAAGAATAGAATTAGGTATTATTTGACCAAATGCCAAACAAATCCTTAAGTTCCAACAGTTAGAAATTCCAGCCAAACAACTGACGTGACATTTTTTTAGCGAGATAAGTATGAAAGAATGTCGTTTTGGCGCTAACATGGCCCCAAAATTGAATTTTAATATAAATATTAATTACAAAATTAAAAAAAAAGGATATACAACAACATTTGGAGAGGGCTCACATAGGCCTCGTCAGTGCTACCCCACCATCACTAGGAAGGACCAACAAAGGTGGGGCAAGGGTTGGTTGGGGTGGCTGGGCAATGGCCGCCAACCCTGGCCACCCTTGCCTCGCCATAGCTAATGGTGGTCCTTGGCCCCTCTAGGCAAGAGCTGACGACCTCCGCTGGATCAAGGGGAGGGTCATAACTCTCACCCCAAATTTGGGTGAGCGCTTGCAAGCCCCTCACTGATAGTCGACCAAAACATTGACCACTGCCCAAGGCTCGATAACCTCAGCCAACCCTTGCCTCATTGTTGCTGGCCCTTCTCGAGAACAGTGGGGCAATGGTGACGAGGGTTGTGTAAGTCCTCACCAAACACTTGTTGCTTATCTTTAAAAAAAAAGTATGTATATTTAATTTAATTTTTAATTAATAATTATATTAAAATTCAATTTTAGGGCAACAACAACATCGTTTTGCATCTTTATTGCTAAATAAGCTTTCTGATGAGCCAATATTATTAAAAATAGTTATGTCAAATTTTCAATTAGCCTCACTGGACTTGACATTTAAGTATCCCAATTTTTTTAAAAAGTACCATTTAAGTGTACTTTTTAGAAATTTTGGTATTTAAGTGTCCATTTAGTTAATTTTTAGTACTTACATTATACTTCTGTCACAAGGGATGGGCCTATTCTGCTTCATCTTCTTCATCACCGGCTCTCTTTTTCTTTTTTCTTTTTTTGCGCGGGGGGTTGGTCAATTCGGCCGCTTTTTCTTGGTTATGATCGTCTTGTCAACGGTTGTGATGGTCAGACCCCAAGAACAAAAAAGATCCATTTTTTAGACCCCACAATCAATCTCTTCTAATATTAACAGTACAAAGCACGAAATTAAACTAGATAACAACGAAAGGAGGAAGAGGGAGAGAGAGACCATTTTGGTTCCAAATGATCAATTTGAGCTGTCGCGAGGTTCTGCAAGGATGAGAGAGAACCAAAATCCTAAAACAACAGTACAAATAGAGGAGACACATCGATTTGGGCGAGGGTTGTCGACCATCACCTAAGGCTGGTGATGCTCACCCTTCCAAAGCGAGTGCCTTGCCTGAGGCCTATTGGCCCTTGCTTGGGGTCGATGACTACTGACCCTTTTCGGTGAAGGGCGGTGGCGGTAGCTGACCAGAGAGACCTTGTGGCTCTCTTGCTTTTCACCTTGAGTCTTTTTTTTTGAATAATCATTTTATTTTTTAATCTAATTTAAATAAGATTTGACAATATAAAAATAAAAATGTTATGTAGATTAAGAGAAAATAATATAAAAAATGTCGCACTGACATTTTTTTCTATAGATAATTGAAGAAGTTTACGGGAATACTTGATTGCAATATTTTGACAAGTTTTATGGTTTGATCGCATTTTTTGAAAGTTTTAAGATTCAATCTTACTTTCACGATAAGTTCTAGGACTTCTAATATACTTATCGTAGTTTTGCTTTGTTCATGTGAAAACAATCCCAGACCTTGACATAGGCTTTCTGGTTTGAGTAGATTCTTTGCTCCTTGCCCACGCAAATTTCCACTTCTACAATCTTCTTAGTTGGACCAAAATCTTTCAACTCAAACCACCGATACTTTGTCATCAACATGTTAATCCAAGATATATCCTTGGTAGTAATCAGCATACTATCCGCACACAAAAAAAGTGACTATACAAAGGAATTATCGGGGAGTTTTACCAAACACGTACATACAATTGTCAAGCAGTTAATCAGGCAATTTTATCAAATCCATGCAACTGTTATACTTACTTCACAAGAAGTCATAGGTGAGCATAATACTAGTGAGTATCTTATACCACAACCTCGGAGAGTACTCCAAATCATAAGTAAATTTTATTAATAAGCAAACATGATCTTTCCTTACCATCAGGGACAAAACCCTTTGGCTGATGCGTGTAAATATGCTCAATAGATTACCTTGTTAGAAAGCCATTTTGGTATCCAATACTCTGTTTCTCGATCCATGTTTCTTGCAACACTTTTATAGTGAAAAGGGGTGCCACAGCTTTTATAAGATACTTCCTGAACAACTCACAGCTGCCATACTTCCAAATTTTATAGCAGATTTTTAGAAGTTACATCACCCAATTTTGATATACTGCAGTTGAAAAGCATATACCGTTAAAGTCGAGAAACTAATAAGGGGTTAGCTACAGCTATACCAAATGGACTCTATCTCCGAGCTATGAATAGGAATCAAAGCAAGCAAAGAACAATTGAGCTATTTCTAATATTCGGTTCTAAGAAACCACTAAAGCCAACAAACGAACCTCATTTTAAGCTATGGTGATAAGTCTGGCCTATAGAGTACCCGTTCTTAAATTGGTAGTACAACCAATTATTTTCTTCCTTTAAGGTGGTTCCTCAAGCTCTCGACTATGTCATTCTCAAGAGACTGAATGTCTTCATAGCTGCTGCCACTGAGTAGAGTCCACGCCACACATCGCATCCACTGTAGTGGATTCCTTATCTACTGAATCAGTTTCTTCAACAGCCAGAAGAGCAGAACCAACAAAATCAATGCAGAGTTGAACTTGTTGGACTTCTCTCTTGGCTCTGTTGATAGCGATAGAGTCCTTCTCTTCATGTGGTGTTTAGGGGTAAGCAAAAGGAAGCGACCAGTTCTAGACGATTCCTGAGGCATGGATCCAGTTCCTGGTTCTGAAAAATTGGAATTAGTGATTTTTGATCCGGTTCTTGGTTCCATGTGTGGAATCACCCATCTGGACCCCTGCCAAGTCAACAAGAAGATTCAGGAATTTCTACGGCAAAGAAAATAAGGACCCCTGCCCCCCGGTCTCTCTTGGGTTCTCTGAGAGATTGTTTTCTATATGCTTGTATATAATGATGAGAACTCGCAAGCTTTGTGTCTCGAAGCAGTACGCATTCAAGAGTTGCCCTTGTCTATAGGCGATTGAACCATTTAAGATAATATAACCCTCCTTACTGCAGCAGACTCAAGACTCTGCCCCGTTCCATTTGCAAGTTGTGCAATTTATGGAGGTTGAATCTCATCCGATGTTCCTCACTAGAATCATTGCCGAGTGGCACTGGAAACTTGAAGATTTTAAAGAGCTAGACCTAAAATGGTTCGCAAGTCTCAGAAAACTTCCAATAGGTTTAGTCAAACTGCTGAATCTTCGGCATTTACTCAGGTGCGACTAGTCTATCCGCATGCTATATGGAATGAGGACATTTACTAATATATGCACTGTCATAATTCCAGGCAAGTCTAGAGGGCGCGGGTGCCGAAGCGTTAATAGGACTCTTAAAAATTTGGAAGCAAAATTCGAGATCTTTCGCTTGGAGCATGTGAATCAGCTGGATACGCCGCTCTTGGATGAAAAGTCTGGTCTAAAAGCCTCGGTGCTTAATTGGCAATTTGAAATAGTCATTTCTTATATTAAACAAGAGCCACAAAATTCATTGTTGGTCCATTTTGTCCTCTTATCTTCTCCTTCAACTCATCGAGTTTAAAAACTAAATGGAACAAACAAAGTTGGGGTGAAAAAAAATTGAACAAATAAAAAAATAATTAAAGACAACAATGAATAACAATCAGCATTTACAAACTACAGTAGTCATTATTCAAAATACTTAGAGTGCATTTATTTGGGGAAAACCTAATGAAAAGGGAAAATGTTTTCAGGGAAATCATATTATAGAAAAATGGATAATTTTCTTTTATTCAGTGATATATGATCAAGAGAATGTTTTTTGGTATTTGGATTTTATTTGGAAAATGATTTTTATTTTATGCCTTATTTTAACTGAAAAAATTGAGTTTGTAACGATTTTTTATTTTATTTTATTTTTTTTCCTTTCTTTCTTTTTCTTTTGTCCTTCTCCCTCCAACCCACCTGTCCACTTCACCCATTGCTCCCGCCCCTCCACCACCACCGCTACTGCCATCTCTGACGATTTCGCCTCCCTTAGCACCAACTTCTGTCCCCCGAAGCTTGACCAATCTCGAGCTCAAAGCCTAGTTGAGCTTGAAGCATAGGCATGGGCTGGCGAGCTCAAGCTGACTGGGCTTAGTTGAGCTCCAGCTATTGAATTTGGTGAGGTCAAGCCTCACCGGCCCATGCCTGTGGCTAAGTTACCTGCCTTGCTAAGGCCCAGCGTTCGGCCGAGGGAGAAATAAAAAGAGAAAGAAGGAAAAAAAAAGAAGAAGAAAAAAAAAAAAAAAAAAAAGAGAAATTTTTTTTTTTTCGAAGGGTTTTCATCTTTTTAGATTTGGGAATTCACTTTCTTAAATTTATGCATAAATATTTTCGGTGATAGTAAACTAGTCATTTTTTGTGAACCAAATGAATGAAAGTCCAGAAAATCAATCCTCAAAAAATACTTTCACCCAAACAGATGCATCCTTAGAGAGTCATTTGCAATAGTACTAACACTAGACTATATCAAATGCCATTAACACTAGGCTATATTAAATGCTACAGCAACTAGAAATTTCCATTATTTACCCAAATGCCATTTGAGGACAAGATATTTATTATATTGTCAAAATTATTAAGGTTTACACGAATTTCTTTTCCATATCAAGTAGATTAAAAGAAAGCGATCTAACATACTCGAATTGTCAAAAGCATACAAAATTTAACCCTTTATTTGTCTATATATGTGAACTTTCCCATCCAAAAGCCATCGGGTGCAATGATAAGTGGAAATATCGTCCATTGACAATATCATGAGCAAATCCCTGGAGAGATGACTCTTACGGTTTTAGGAGGTCTGTTAATCTCCACTAAAAATGTTAATTAAAGGCTACTATTCATCTCCTTGTACCGCCCAACAAGACCTTCTCATGCGGCCAAACTTGCACTGAGCAATTGCCAATCCACTTCGAGATCCAGGTACATCCTTTACTCATATCATTAAATTGTTCCAGGCCAACCAAAATGTTTCGACATTAATGCACAAAAATTGAAGTATTTATCATCGGGATTATTGGGATTAATTTTATGCATTTGAGTACTTTGATCAACATGTCTCTCAATTCTTCCATTCTTTTATCTTGTACACGACGTTTTGCTTAACTTCAGGTCTCACTTCTTCAATATGTTCAAGTTTTCGACCAAAGTAAATGTTAGATAATAGTTATCTTGAAACCAAACCATCATCATTGGCTACATATCATCACCCAATCATTGTTTGTTTCTCCCAGTGAATCCACCAACCATGTTCGGTATGATCATTTGATGCAAAAACATACCACAAAGAAGAGGAATCAACCATGTCATAAACATCAACACAATTTCTGAATCAATTCACAGGAACCAATGTAACAACCTCCAGATTATTGGGATTGGTTATTTGCATTCAAGAGCTTTAAGCAACATCTCCCTCAATTCTTCCATCCTAGATTGATTCCCAAACGGTTGGGTTGGCTTGGAACATTATAGTGACATGAGGAAAGGATGTAGCTGGATCTCGAAGCTGATCAACTATTTCTTTGTGCAGGTTTGGCCAAATGAGAAGGTCTTGTTGGGCGGCACGAGGAGATGAATAGTAGCCCTCAATTAATAATTTCAATAGAGATCAGCAGACCTCCTAAAATCATAAGAACCATTTTTCCAAGCATTTGCTTGTGATATTATCAAATAGTTACAATGATCTTATTCCAAAAATCGCACATAGCAGGTGATTTATATTGTGGTGAAAGACGCTTGAACCCCATCAGCTGCGTACTAATTTCTTTTATGACATTGTATGAAAGAAATTTGGAGATTTCCTTATTTTTTATATATTAAGTGTCATTCAATTTGATTGGTATGTAATAAAGTCTCAAATGCTTAATAATGTACAAGAACTTCTTATCCGCACTGGCGTACTGTACTCTGGGCATATATCTTCTCATTTTTATGCTACAATCTATCTCCGAGCTTGAACTGAGAAGCAGTAGTTCCCTTACTTGGTTATGAGGTGTTGCAATTGTATAATATATGGAAAATTACTTAGAAAATCATAAACTTATTGCAATTGTGCCAATTTAATTCTAAACCTATTGCGATTGTGTCAATTTAATCCATTTGGCCATTTATAATTGAAAAGTTTGACGTATCATCCTAGTTAGGGCCAATTGACTTTGCAGGCGCTGACATGGCCGCCGGAGAGTAAAACGATGCTAGTTTGCTTTTAAAAAATAAAGACATGGTGTCATTTTTCTTGGTTTCTTTCCCAATTTGGCTGGGTTTCTTTTGAACTCTAATTTGACATCTTCCCCAAATTGATCTCAAAATTTTTGCCGCAAATCTGAGTTGACACTCACCTGACACCTTCATCTGGTGCTCGCTCAACGCCTTCACCCAAATTTGCTTGACACTCACTCAACATCTTCGCTGTCTTGTTTCTTGAAACTGCGATACTTTATATTTACACTAAGGCTTTAGCTATCTTGATTTTGCTGGGGCTATACTTCTTGGGTTGGATGTTAGATTTGTTGACATGGATTTGTTGCTGTCATGGTTTGGGGATGGTCATGGGTTGTTTGAAATTGTTGACTCGCTGAGAATCATTTCGTCTACGTGAAACCTGCTCTTGTGCTGTTGCTCATTATGTCAATTTTGTTGCTGTTAATGTCGGGTTGTTGCTGCCGTGTATGTTATGATATTGTCGTGTTGCCGCTGTTGTGTATGCTGTCATTGTCATGTTATCAAGTAATACATAATCTTAGTGCAATATAGATATATGCCGAGCTCTTGTTATTGATTATGCTAAACTACGTACTGAGCTACGTACTCTTATTCTAATTGCTACATCCTGAGCTGCATGTCAAGCTACATGTTGAGCTACATTGCTATATGTTAACATTCTGCCCTTGGAGAATGCGAATCAATTGGATACACGGCTCTTGGAGGAAAAGTCAGCTCTAATTGCTCGGTGCTCGATTGGCGAATTCAAACAATCATGTTTTATAATAAACAAGACCCACAAAATTCTCCGTTCATCTCTTTTGTCATCTCGTCTTCTCCTTCAATTTGACAAGTTTAAAATCTCAAAGGAGCAAACAAAGTTTATGGTTGAATTTGAACAAAAATGACAACTTATGACTTGACAATGTATCCTGTTCTTATTCATAGATTCCATTGAAGATTTTGGATCTGAGTAGGTCCTTAAAAGGCTCACGAAGGAAACAAGCAGGAGAACCGCCTTGGAGTGAGAGACCCTACACTGTCCTCCTATTCCCTCTATGTCAAGAAGACAAAGATATACAGGGAATTAGGGGGCTTCACGGTGGTGAAGGTAGACATAACGTCAAGACTTCGGTTCTAGCTACTACCAAGTAAACAGGTATAGTAGTCTCTTGCGCTTGGAGTGAGTGATGGTGGGTTAAATGTCCACAGCTGGGTTAACGCGCCTTACGACACTATCCTCAACCACAGGTAAATCCAATTCCCCTAGTTGAGGACAGTGCCAATACACTGAACTACACTTTAAAAGTTTGGACAATAGGACACAATTCTTTGTTTAAGAGACAACAATGAATAATAAGCAGTAGTTTACAGCGGTCAATACATGGAATTTGTGAGTCATCCGGTGACGTACAAACACTTGATTATACTTAATACTAGCAAAACCAGAAATTTGTATATTTGACTATAGTGTCATTTAAGTACAAGATATTTATCATATTGTCAAAATTTTAGAGGAGCACATAGGTTTTTTTATTTTTTATTATTTAAGTAAGTATAAGGAAACTAACCTACCGTACTTGAGTGATAAAAAAACATATAACACTTTTAACTCTTACATCTAAACCGTAAATTTGCATTGTTGACTCAAGTGTCATTTAATGAGAAGATATTCATCATATTGTCGAGATCATATAGAAGCACACAAATTTATTTTTTATTTAACTAAATAAAAGGAAACCAGTTGACCATATTCGTGTTATTAGAAACATGCAACACCTTTCACCCTTACATTTAAACCAGAAATTTGCATCATTGAGCTGAGTGCCATTTAAGGATAAGAAATTTACCATTGTGTGAAAATTATAGAGGAGCACATGATTTCTTTTTAATTTAAGTAAATAAAAGGAAATCAACCTACCATACTTGAGTAATAAAAAAAAAATATGTAACACTTTTAACCCTTACATCTAAACCTTAAATTTGTCTGGTTCACTCGATTGCCATTTTAGGACAAGATATTCATCATATTATCAAGATTATATAGGAGCATGCAAATTTCTTTTTTTATTTAAGCAAATAAAAGGAAACCAACCTATCATATTCGAATTATAAAAAACATGCAGCATTTAAACCCATACATCAAAACCAAAATTTTGCATCATTGACCCAGGTGCCATTTGAGGACAATATATCTATTATATTTAAAAAATAATGAAGGAGCACATGGATTTCTCTTTATTTTAAGTAAATAAAAGAAAACCAACCTACCATACTCGAGTGGTAAAAGACACGCAACACTTTCAATACTTACCTCTAGACCACAAATTTTAATCGTCAACCCAAATGCCATTTAAGGACAAGATATTTATCATCTCATTAAAATTATATAGAAGTACACATATTTCTTTATATTTAAGTAAATAAAAGGACACCAACCTACCATATCCGAGTTATTAGAAACATGCAACACTTTTTACGCTTACATCTTGTAATTGACTAGAGTGGCATTTAAGGACAATATGTTTACCATATTGTCATCTTATAGAGGAGCATGTAGATTTTTCTTAACTTAAGTTTATAAAAAGAAACCAACCTACCATACTCGAGTCATCATAGAAATGCAACACTTTAACCCTAACATCTAAACCATAAATTTGCGATGATGACCTGAGTGCCATTTAAGGACAAGATATTTATTATATTGCCAAAATTATAGAGGAGCACGTAAATTTCTTTTTAATTAGAGTGAAAAAATAAAAGGAAACTAACTTGCCATACTCGAGTTACCGGAAACATGTAGCACTTTCAACCCTTACATCTAAACTAGAAATTTGTATTATTGATTAGAGTGCCATTTAAGGACAATATATTTTCATATTGTCAAAATTATAGAGGAGCACGTAGATTTCTTTTCAATTTAAGTAAGTAAAAGAAAATCAACTTACCATACTCAAGTGGTGAAAAACATGCAACACTTTTACATCTAAGCCATAAATTTGTATTGTTGACTTGAGCACCATTTAAAGACAAAATATTTATTATATTGTCAAGATAATATAGAACCACACAGATTTATTTTTCATTTAAGTAAATAAAAGGAAACCAACCTACCATACTTGAGTTATCAGAAACATGCAACACTTTTAACACGTAAATTTAAGACAGAAATCTACATTGTTGACTCTAGTGTGCTTTAAGGACAAGATAAATGTCATATTATCAAAATTATAGAGGAGCACACAGATTTATTATTTATTTAAGTAAATAAAAGGAAACCAACTTACCATACTTGAGTTAATATTAAGCATGCAAAACTTTTTACCCTTACACCTGAAACCATAAATTTGTGTTGCTGACTTGAGTGCCATTTAAGGACAACATATTTATTATATTGTCAAAATTATAAAGGAGCACATATATTTCATTTAAGTAAATAAAGGAAACCAACCTACCATCCTCGAGTCATCAGAAACATGCAACACTTTAAACCCTTACATCTAAACCAAAAATTTGCATTGTTAACCAAAGTGCCTTGTAAAGAGATATTTATCATATTGCCAAAATTATAAAGGAGCACGCACATTTCTTTTCAATTTAAGTAGGTAAAAGGAGACCAACCTACCATACTCGAGTTATCAAAAACATGCAACACTTTTAACTCTTACATCTAAACCATAAATTTGCATTGTTGATTCGAGTGCCATTTAAGGACAAGACATTTATCATGTTGTCAAGATTATATGGTAACACACAAATTTATTTTTTATTTAAGTAAATAAATAGAAGCCAACCTACCATATTCAAGTTATTAGAAACATGCAACAATTTTAGCCCTTACCAAATTGGAAATTTGCATTATTGACCCAAGTGTCATTTAAGAACAAGTTATTTATCACATTGCCAAAATTATAGATGAGCACATAGATTTCTTTTTAATTTAAGTAAATAAAAGGAAACAAACCTACCATACTAGAGTTATCATAAACATGCAACACTTTTAATCCTTATATCTAAACCACATATTTGCAATGTTGACCCGAGTGCCATTTAAGGACGAGATATTTATTATATTGTCAAAATTATAGAGGAGCACGCAGATTTCTTATTTATTTAAGTAAATAGAAGGAAACCAACTTACCATACTTGAGTTATAATAAGCATGCAACACTTTAAACCCTTATATCTAAACCAAAAATTTGCATTGTTAACCAAAGTGCCTTGTAAAGAGATATTTATCAAATTGCCAAAATTATAAAGGAGCACACAAATTTCTTTTCAATTTAAGTAGGTAAAAGGAGACCAACCTACCATACTCGAGTTATAAAAAAAAAAAATTTTAAGGTAACAATTTTAACCCTTACATCTAAATCATAAATTTGCATTATTGATTCGAGTGCCATTGAAGGACAAGACATTTATCATGTTGTCAAGATTATATGGTAACACACAAATTTCTTTTTTATTTAGGTAAATAAATGGAAGCCAACCTACCATATTCGACTTATTAAAAACATGCGACAATTTTAACCCTTTACAAAATGGCAAATTTGCATTGTTGACCCAGATGTCATTTAAGAACAAGTTATTTATCACATTGTCAAAACTATAGATGAGCCCACAGATTTCTTTTTAATTTAAGTAAATAAATGGAAGCCAACCTACCATATTCGACTTATCATGAACGTGCAACACCTTTAATCCTTACATCTAAGCCACAAATTTGTGATGTTGACCCGAGTGCTATTTAAGGATGAGATCTTTATTATATATTGTCAAAATTATAGAGGATCACGCAGATTTCTTATTTATTTAAGTAAATAAAAGGAACCAACTTACCATACTTGAATAATAATAAGCATGCACTTTAGACCCTTACATTTAAACCAAAAATTTGCATCGTTAACCAAAGTGCCTTGTAAAGAGGTATCATATTGCCAAAATTATAAAAGAGCACACACATTTCTTTTCAATTTAAGTAGGTAAAAGAAGACCAACCTACCATACTCGAGTTATAAAAAAATATGCAACAATTTTAACCCTTACATCTAAATCATAAATTTGCATTATTGATTCGAGTGCCATTTAAGGACAAGACATTTATCATGTTGTCAAGATTATATGGTAACACACAAATTTCTTTTTTATTTAAGTAAATAAATGGAAGCCAACCTACCATATTCGACTTATTAAAAACATGCGACAATTTTAACCCTTTACAAAATGGCAAATTTGCATTGTTGACCCAGGTGTCATTTAAGAACAAGTTATTTATCACATTGTCAAAACTATAGATGAGCACACAGATTTCTTTTTAATTTAAGTAAATAAAAGGAAACCAACCTACCATACTCGATTTATCATGAACGTGCAACACTTTTAATCCTTACATCTAAGCCACAAATTTGTGATGTTGACCCGAGTGCTATTTAATGATGAGATATTTATTATATTGTCAAAATTATAGAGGATCACGCAGATTTCTTATTTATTTAAGTAAATAAAAGAAAACCAACTTACCATACTTGAGTAATAATAAGCATGCACTTTAAACCCTTACATTTAAACCAAAAATTTGCATCGTTAACCAAAGTGCCTTGTAAAGAGGTATCATATTGCCAAAATTATAAAAGAGCACACACATTTCTTTTCTATTTAAGTAGGTAAAAGAAGACCAACCTATCATACTCAAGTTATCAAAAATATGCAACACTTTTAACCCTTAAATCTAAACCATAAATTTGCATTGTTGATTTGAGTGCCATTTAAGGACAATACATTTATCATGTTGTCAAGATTATATGGTAACACACAAATTTCCTTTTTATTTAAGTAAATAAATGGAAACCAACCTACCATATTTGAGTTATTAGAAACATGCAACAATTTTTAACCCTTACAAAATTGCAAATTTGCATTGTTGACCCAAGTGCCATTTAAGAAGCATTTATCACATTGTCAAAATTATAGATAAGCACATAGATTTCTTTTTAATTTAAGTAAATAAAAGGAAACCAACCTACCATACTCAAGTTATCATAAACATGCAACACTTTTAATCCTTACATCTAAGCCACAAATTTGCAATGTTGACCCAAGTGCCATTTAAGGATGAGATATTTATTATGTTGTCAAAATTATGGAGGAGCATGCAGATTTCTTATTTATTTAAGTAAATAAAAGGAAACCAACTTACCATACTTGAGTTATAATAAGCATGCAACACTTTAAACTCTTACATCTAAACCAAAGATTTGCATTGTTAACCAAAGTGGCTTGTAAAGAGATATTTATCATATTGCCAAAATTATAAAGGAGCACACAAATTTCTTTTCAATTTAAGTAGGTAAAAGGAGACCAACCTACCATACTCGAGTTATCAAAAACATCAATTTGCATTGTTGATTTGAGTGCCATTTGAGGACAATATATTTATCATGTTGTCAAGATTATATGGTAACACACAAATTTCTTTTTTATTTAAGTAAATAGATGGAAGCTAACCTACCATATTCGAATTATTAGAAACATGCAACAATTTTAATCCTTTACAAAATGGCAAATTTGCATTGTTGACCCAGGTGTCATTTAAGAACAAGTTATTTATCACATTGTCAAAATTATAGATGAGCACATAGATTTCTTTTTAATTTAAGTAAATAAAAAGAAACCAACCTACCATACTCGAGTTATCATAAACATGCAACACTTTTAATCCTTACATCTAAGCCGTAAATTTGCGATGCTGACCTGAGTGCCATTTAAGGACAAGATATTTATCATATTGTCAAAATTATAGAAGAGCACGCAAATTTCTTATTTATTTAAGTAAATAAAAGGAAACCAATGTACCATACTTGAGTTATAATAAGCATGCAACACTTTAAACCAAAGTGCCTTGTAAAGAGATATTTATCATGTTGCCAAAAATTATAAAGGAGCACACAAATTTCTTTTCAATTTAAGTAGGTAAAAGGAGACCAACCTATCATACTTGAGTTATTAAAAACATGCAACACTTTTAACCCTTACATCTAAACCATAAATTTGCATTGTTGATTCGAGGGCCATTTAAGGACAAGACATTTATCATGTTGTCAAGATTATATGGTAATACACAAATTTCTTTTTAATTTAGGTAAAAAAAAAAGGAAACCAACTTACCATACTCGAGTTTTCATAAACATGCAACACTTTTAATACATACAACTAAGCCACAAATTTGCGATGTTGACCTGAGTGCCATTTAAGGACGAACTATTTATTATATTGTCATAATTATAGAGGAGCACACACACATATTTTTTTTTAAATCTAAATAAATAAAAGGAAACCAACCTACCTTATTCAAGTTATTAGAAACCTGCCTCACTTTTGACCCTTAAATCAAATCTAGAAATTTGCATTATTAGCCCAAGTGCCATCTAATGACTAGATATTTATCATATTGTCAAATTTATAGAGGAGCACACAGATTTTTTTTTTTTTTTTTCAATTTAAGTAAGGAAACCAACCTACCATACTCGAGTTATCAAAAACATGCAACACTTTTAGCCGATACATCTATATAAACAAGTGAAGTTTACATCCTGAGAACCATTGTGTGCTATACGTGGAATTTATTATTATTTCATAATATCGTGAGTCATGCCTTGAAAGATGATTCTAATGATTTTATGAGGTTTTCTAATCTCCATTAAAAATAATTGGAGGTTACTATTGATCTCTTCTGGCCCAACAAGATCTCTCCTTTTGGCCTTACTTGCACCGAGTAATGGCAAATCAGCTTGGAGATCCAAGTACATCCTTTGCTCATGACATTAAGAGCTTGCATGATAACATTTTTGTTTCTCCCAATTTTCGTTCTTTTGTTCCCCGAAAAAAATAAAAGAAGAAGAAGAAGAAGAAGAAGAAGAAGATTAGAAGTCCATTTGGTAACGCCAACTTATTTTTCTATTCCCTAGAATAGAAAAGTAGTCGGGGAATAAATTTGGAACAAAAATAAAAAATAAAATAAAAAAGTGGCTTCTTGTTCTTGGGAACAATTTTAGAAATAAGCCAATTTTTTCTTTTATACTTTTCTTTTGTTCTTCTTCTTTGTTGCGGCCACTGCTTGTCGCTTGCCAATTGCCAACCACCTCTAGCTACCCATGGCCACCGTTGGCCGATCGTTGGGTATTGGCTGCCGCCATCGCCTAACCGCCGACAACTATCGACGATAGCGTCATTGCAACCCCCGACCACCGGCGACCATTGTCACCGTCGCCCAATCGCCGATCGTCATCGCCACCCATCGTCGCAGAGCCGCCACCCACAGCCCACCGGCCACCCTTGCCAACTAACGACCGCCACCGACCATCGTCGCCGCTGCCCGATTGCCGGTAGCCTGCCACCACCGCTGCCGATTGCTAACTGTCACCACACGACTATCGCCCACAACCCACCGGCCGCCATCCCCTCCCGCAATCGCTCATCCACCTCCTAGCAATGGTCGGCGGGTTGTGGGCGGCAATCATCGTCGGCGATCAAGCGGCGGCAGGTGACGGTCATGCGATGGCGGGTAGCAAGCGGTGATTAGTGGTCCATGAGCAAAAAGAAAAAACAAATACATACAAAAATTTATAAATTGTACCAAACACATTTCTATTCTTTTTTTATTTCAAGAATATAAATTTTGTATTATTACCAAATGCGTTATTTTACTCATAAATTGTTCCCTGAAGTAGAAATGTTACCGTATGCACCCTAAATTGTTCCAAGGAAACCAAAAATGTTTAAAAATTAAATCACAAAAATTTGATGGATCCTCTTCTACACAGCTTTTCACTTAACTTTTATTTTATTTTTTTTTTGGTAAAATCCTTTCACTTAACTTTGGCTGGTGTTAACTTAAATAGGACATCAGGGCATATTGCAACAGTACATGTTAACTCTCTCTCGACATGCAGAGTCTTCCTCTACCAACAATGGTAGCTTTTTCATCGCATATGCTCTTGAACCCTAATTGTCACTTCTAAACCCATCTCTTTCCTGTGCGACCTTGCAATTGTTGTTCCGTTTCTTCTGCTTCGTTGGGTCCCTTGGTGTGTTATTCTCTGATAAGCTTCCCTCCCAAGTTCTACGATGGATTTTCGTATACTGAATTGACTTTCCCAGCCTTTCTTTTAGAATCCTCTTAGCCCAACCCAAATTCCTGCTGTGTTACATCTCACATGGTGTTCCTTTCGCTCCTGTCAATCATCTTGGTCATCAATTCCGCTTGTTTCTTTCTTTGCATCGGCGAACTAAGGATCGCTACCTGTTTATTGAATTACCACAATGTTTCTATTAGCTTCGTTAATTATCTATCCATCACATAGCTAGTACCATACAACTATTTGCATGTTGACTCCAGCTCTTACCTCCTCTGATTTCTGAATTGAGACCTTCATCATGGACTATCCCGAACAGGAAGAGCAAGCACGCCTTGCAGCCCTCTGTAATAGATTGGGTAGATTATGGTCAGCCCAGGAAATCAATTCCTAGGATGAATCGCCACCCCTGGAAAAAATTGCAGAATGTCGGAGGATATTAGTTGGTAAGGTTTTCTCCAACTCCCCTATTAATTTACCAGCATTCCAAAATACCATGCAACACATTTGGCGTACCGATCATGTGGAAATTGCTCAGCATGAAATGGATATATATGTGGCGAAATTCAAGTTAGAGAGTGATAAACGGAGAGTAGAAGCGGGAGGACCCTGGAGATTCTCTAATAATTTGGTGCTTTTTCAATCTTGGAAGCTAAATACTCCATTCCACTGTTATGATTTTTCTAAATGTGCATTCTGGGTTCATGTATTTGGACTTCCCCTAGAATGGTATACAACTCAGATGTTAAACAGAGCTGTCAGTAGTATTGGAAGAATGTTGGATGTTAAGTTTGATAACAAAGAAGGGACAACTTCGAAAGTGGGTCGTGTTAGGGTGGAACTTAACCTCAATGCTCCCTTAAAATCTAGCCAACTGATTCGTATTGCAGTCAAAGCACTATGGCTAGACTTTAAATATGAACGGATTCCACATTTTTGTTATTCATGTGAAAAATTGGGTCATTATGCCATGTACTGTCAGACTATACCTTTTACTGACGCCAAAATGGAAGGAAAGGAGAAGATGGCCTTCGGTCACTAGTTACGAGCTGAAGTTAAGGAGCATAGTCCGTACTGGAAGGCTTTCTATGAAGGCACCTCTCCCTCTGAAGAACTGACGAAGTTATCCCAGAAACTCCTCCCTTTCTCACATCTAAAGTTTGAGATAGCTAGTATAAGCACCTAGAGGGGGGTGAATAGGTGCACAAACAAATTCTCGAGATACGGAAGCGATTCTAGGCAAACGATAGAAAGGAAAATATGATCAAAGTAAAGTAAAGGTTAGGGAAGAGAAAATTGAACACAAGATTTATAGTGGTTCGGCTTATTCCAAGCCTACGTCCACTCTTCCGCACTGACAGCCCACCGGCTGGATTTCACTATGAATAAAAGAGAAGTTACAGCACAGCTTTTCCTTGATTCAACAGTGTAGATGATCTACCACACTTCCTCAAGGTTTCTCATGAATATAGACTCTCTTTTGTTTACACGATTTTGCTCAACAAATGAATTGACTAAGAACAAGGAGCTTCAGACTTTGGAATTCTTCTATCGTGCACACCCTCGAACAATTGGAACGTCTTCCTTATATACTCCTTCATGCTATCATACCCGTTGGCACTTACCAAAGGAATTTCTCCAATCTACCCGTTGGACGGAATCAATTAGGAAGATCATTCGAGCTATTAAAGGAACATGTCGATAGCCCATCAATCCTATTCGCCCATACAATCAGGATCTCGGTTTTCATAAGTAGAACCTTCCAAGTATACTTTGCCAATCATCGGATCCTTAATCTTCGAATCAATTATGATCAAACAAAGGATTCCGTTATGTCATATCCAGCCAAGAGATCTTCTCTAGTTGATAAGGTCACATCCATAATGAAACATCCAGTTCTGGATAGCCTTTCTTCAACGGATTAGAAACTATCAATGAGGATAGACTTTGAGTCTTGAGTCTGGCTATTCGGAGGTCTTCAAACTTTAAATAGCAGAGTCTGCAAACCTTCAGACTAGACTGGTTGAAACGTTTTGTCAACTTCAAAACACTTCAAGAGGATTTCTCCAACAATCTCCCCCTTTTTGATGGTGACAAAACTTTCCTGCAGATTTAGAAAACTTTGACCTGTAAAACATTTCTCAAACACATATGCATATCTTATAGAGATAAATGGCTAAATGAATAACACTAGAATCTGCAACCACAAAAATAGGTTAGTCCAAAGTATGCAATAAAGCCATCCATAAGATATCAATAGTAGTTAATAATAAGCAGTCAAATCCAAATCCCAAATTTAGTCCACATCCAGACACACAAGTCAAGTCAAAACAAACCACAAACCAAACAAACCAAAAGTTCGACAAATTTAAGTTCAAAGTTTTTCAAGTCTCGCAACTCTCCCCCTTTTTGTCAGAATAAAAAAGATTGAGATGAAAATGGAGTCAAGAATGCTTGGGAACACGAACAAGATGGAAATCTCCCATCGACTGAACGATGCCTTCTAGCCTTTTCAAGTCTTCCTTCAGTTGTGCAACATCCTCACCCTTAGCATTAGCCTGAATCTGAAGAGAAAGGGCTTGGATTTGATCATTCAATGAACCTGAAGAAGCTTGTACTGCATTCTGCAAGTTCTGAACTTCACATCCCAATGCATATATCTGACCTTGCATCTCCAAGAGAATATCCATCACTCTACGAAAGTCTGTTGAATTGTCGGTTTGCGTACTAGCGTTGGCATGATCTGATAGAGTAAACGCAGACGATGGTAGACCAGCATAATCACGCAGATTTGACGAAGAAACATCATGACCTTCCTCAGGAAACTGAGAGGCATAAATATCCTCTGGATCTGCTGGGGATCGACTGACTCCTTCACTGGTTGCAAGATTTGAGGACATTCCTCTTTTCTCTTTGTCTCCCACTGTGTTTATGCCTTCAGGTGGAGAGTGCTCCTCATGTTCTCCTTCTTCTTGATCTCTTTTCTCTTCTTCTTCTTTTTCAACTCTCTCTTTCTCAACATCTCTTTCTTCTTCTTCTTCTCTTTCCTCCGTTTCTTTTCCTCTCGCTTCTTTCTCTCGCTCTTTCTTCGTCTCGCTGTTCGACTCTTTTCTCGGAACAGATTGACTGAGATTCTTCAAAGCCATTGTAGAAATGGTGATGTTATCCTCATCATCTTCATCCTCAACGAGGAGAGCTCTTCTTCTCTTGGATGGAGCATCCATGGGCTCCTTCCATTTTCTTTTTCTTGCAGAAGAGAATTGATGAGATTTGACTGGAGTCTTCTCCTTAAATTTCTCTAATGCCTTGCTTAGTTCCTTCAGACGCATCTTGGTCACCATTTTCAGTCCTACCACCATATGATCGCATGATCGAGCACAAAGAATTTGCAGAGGCTGAATGTTCAGATGTCTGAATAACTTCATCACAAGACCTAGATAAGGAAGTTGACCTCTGTCCTTCATCACAACTCTATACATGTGGAACATAACAATGTGAAGAAGTGAAAACCTTTTCCCAGTGATGATGGCATACATTAGCTTTGCCTCTGAACTTGAGACATCAATCTTGGAAGTTGATTTCGGTCTGAGGCAATTTATTACAATTTTGTGCAGCAAGATGTTGAATGCACTCATCCTTGAATAGGAAATCTTTTCCTATGTTCTCCTGTCCTTAACAAGTTCCAGTGTAGTACGAGCAATAGAAACTTTGATCCGTTGATATCTTCCTCTCAGCTCCTAACACATATGCCAGCATATCCATATCCACTACAAAGTCTTGATCTTTGACATTGAAGGAGAATCTATTCGCATCCAAGAAACTAAGATTTGAATAGAAATATGCAGTTAGTTGAGTATAGGCCTCTCTGGTGTTAGAGCAGAATTTTTCAAGTTGAAGATGATCGAACTTTTCCTTCAAGTTCACATTCACAGCATCCAGAAAATCAAAATCCACACTCCTAGGGTTTATCACCCCACGCTTAAGCAATTTTGAGTATAGATACTTCTATTCCTTCGATCTAAACAACTCTTCCATTTTTCCTCGATTTTTCGCCGCAACTCCCATTCTTGGTTGAAATTGGTTGTATAATTTGTCATCATCATTTCCATCTACCGGATTAAATCCCTAATCACGAGGATCACTTGGGATATTCGCAAGGGTTTCTTCTGCCATCCCTTTACGAGCAATTCCCAAACTTTCCATTTTTCGCAAAAAGATATATTCATTTTCATATCCTTTGTCCTTAAGAAAATCATCGACATAGTTCAATGGAGTACCAGTCCCTTTTAAAGCACGATACAACTTATAAATAAAAGAGGGCCTTTGAACTCTTACAGGGTCTGCATCTTCAATGATTTCTTCATTTTGTTGATGATCAACATCTTGAGGACTAGATGGAGGAGAATGACGCTGCTGAGAATGTTGTGGGCTCTGCTACTGATTTGGAGACACTTCTTCTTCAGTGAGATCGAAGTGCGTAGGCCCCTCACTCATTCGCCGTGGTCCCCTGCTTGCGGTCCTCGAAGACTTTCTTGAAGACGACATCTTTCTTAGTCTTTGAAAGATTCCTTGCTTGATTTCCCAAGAAAGATGACAACTTTTTCGAAGATTAAACAAGAGAAGAAAACAGGAATGGAAGATTGGTGCTTTTTAGGGTTTTGGAGTTAAGCGAAGAGAAACTGACTGTATATAAGACAGTCGAAAGGAGGGGATACCAATCGTCGTAATGGAAAGTGAAAAGATGCCTTTAAAAAAATAACTGCCTTTTTCAAAAAATGATCATTTCAAAATAACTCATTTTTCTACAGGAAACGATGCAGTAATCTCGTCAATTAAAGATAGCGGTTGAGATAACAATAATCAAACACGGTTGATAAATGTACCTTTCCAAGATGAGATTAGAGAGAGAATAACTTACAGTCAAAGTCTTGCAGTTAAAGTCTTATTTGTCTGAGTCTGAGAGTCTCTAGACTTTAACTTCTTCAAACCTCAAAATGTTGAGTGCGGAACGGATAATTTCAAATTGATTTTTCTCCAAAGGCTTTGTAAATATATCCGTCGGTTGGTTCTTTGAGTCAACAAACTGAATCGTAATTTCTCCATTTTGAACATGATCTCTAATGAAGTGATGTCAAATCTCTATATGCTTTGCTTTTGAGTGAAGAATTGGATTTTTGGTGAGATTGATTGCGTTGGTGTTGTCACATTTAATCTCCATGCATGAATCTTCAATTCCAAAGTCTCTTAGCTGTTGTTTTATCCACAGAATTTGCGAACAACAACTTCCAAGAGCTACATAATCTGCTTCTGCTATAGAGAGAGCTACTGTACTTTGCTTCCTTGAAAACCAAGAGATTGTCTTGCCTCCAAGTAATTGACAGGTACCTGAGGTGCTCTTTCTATCAACTCTACATCCAGCTATCTGCGTGTTTGAGTACCCAAGAAGAGTAAAGTCTCCCCTTTTAGGATACCAGAGACCAAAGCTTGAAGTTGATGCAATATATTTGATAATACGCTTTGTAGCATTTAAATGTGATTCTTTAGGGTCTGCTTGAAATCTGGCACAAATGCAAACACTAAACAAAATGTCAGGTCTAGAAGCAGTAAGATAAAGAAGTGAACCGATGATACTCCTGTATAACTTTTGGTCGACTTTCTTTCCTCCATCTTTATCTATCTTCAAGGAACTTGACATTGGTATATCGGCCTTTTTGCAATTGTCCAGTCCAAACTTCTTCACAATATCATTAGCATATTTTTCTTGATGAATAAAAGTTCCTTCCTTTAGTTGTTTCACTTGAAGTCCAAGAAAGAAGGTTAACTCACCCATCATGCTCATTTCAAATTCATCTTGCATAGTCTTAGAGAATTTCTTGCACAGACTTTCATTAGAGGATCCAAAAATAATATTATCGACATATATTTGAACAAGTAGAAAACTCTTGCTTTCTCTTTTAATGAAAAGAGTAGTGTCTACTTTACCTTTAACAAATCCATTTTCAATTAAAAACTTACTTAGTTTGTCGTACCAAGCTTGAGGTTCTTGTTTTAAGCTATATAAAGCCTTTTTGAATCTGAATACTGAGTCTGGTTTCCTTGGGTCTTCAAACCCAGGTGGTTATTCCACATAGACTTCCTTTTGGATGAATCCATTTAGGAAGGCACTTTTGACATCCATTTGGAATAACCTGAAATTCTTATAACAAGCAAAAGCAAGTAATAATCGAATTGCTTCTAACCTTGCTACTGGTGTGTAAGTCTCGTTATAGTCTATCCATTCTTCTTGTGTGTATCCCTTGGCCACGAGTCTTGCCTTGTTTCTTATGACTTTTCTTTTCTCATTCATCTTGTTCCTGAAAACCCATTTAGCTACAATAATAGACTTACCTTTTGGTTTAGGAGTCAATTCCCATACATCATTAATACTTAATTGCCTGAGCTCTTCTTGCATAGCTTCAATCTAGCTTTCATCAGATAAAGCTTCTTCTATGCTTTTGGGTTCTATTTCATAAACAAGAGCCATAACACTAGACTCTTCGCGCCTTTTGGATCTTGTGCGAATTCCTTCAATGATGTCGCCAATAATAAGATCTTTGGGATGACCAGACTTATGTTTCTAGTTGCTGGTTAATTTGTTAGATTGATGGTCACTTCTTTCACTTGAATCTTCAACAGTCACTTTTTGCTGATCCTTTAAAGTCTCGAGCTATTTCCCGAGATTTAGACTTTGTAGAGTCTAGAGCAGGTTCAGATTCTTCAAGATGAGTCTGAATGGATTCATTTTGCATAGATTCTTGGAATTTAACATTCATCGATTCTTCCACTGTTTGAGTCTTCTTGTTGTAGACTCTGTATGCTTTGCTTGTGGTTGAGTATCCAAGGAAGATGTCTTCATCTGACTTTTCTTCAAACTTACCAACTCGATCATTTGCATTTTTCAGTATAAAACATTTGCATCCAAATATATGAAAATATGAAACAATAAGCTTATTTTCTTTGAATAGTTCATAGGGGGTTTTTTCCAGAATAGGCCTTAGAAAAACTCTATTTATAATGTAACATGCTGTAGAAATTGTTTCAGCCCAAAAACGTGAAGAGATGTTACTTTCAATTAAAAGAGTTCTAGCCATTTCTTGAAGTGATCTATTATTTCTTTCCATAATTCCATTTTGCTCTGGAGTATATGGAGAGGAGAATACATGCTGAAGACCAAATTCATCACAGAATTTTGTAAAATCATGATTTTCAAACTCACCTCCATGATCTATTCTTATACTCGAGATAACATACCCTTTTTTTCATTTTGAACATTTTTAGCAAACTTTTCAAAGTAAGAGAAAGTTTCAGACTTACTTGCCAAGAAATATACTCAAGTAAATCGTGAGTAATCATCCACAATTACTAGGCAGTATTTCTTACCTCCAATGCTTTGTGTTCGGTTGGTCGAAAAGATCCATATGCAGAAGCTGCAGTACACGGTTAGTGGAAATTTGATTTATTGGTTTAAAGGAATTTCTTACATGTTTTCCCAATATACATGGTGTACATAGATCAGACTTTTGGTATGATAAATTTGGTAGACCACGAACAAGCTTCTTTACTGAGATTTTGGCTATTTGCTTCATATTGACATGCCCAAGCTTTCTGTGCCATAAGTTTGCTTCGTCTTGGATTGAGATTAGATATTGTGGTTCATCTGGTTTCACATCCAAGAGATAGATATTTCCATGTCTTCGACCCATGAATGATTGAGTAGAATCTTTACTAATTCCTGAACATATTCCCTCTTGAAAGTTGATTTTGAAACCAATATCACATAGCTGACTAATACTGAGCAAATTGTAATTAAGCCCTTCCACTAAGGAAACATTGCTGATTGTGAGATTTCCAATCTTTACAGTTCCAAATCCCACAATTTTTCCTTTGTTGTTTCCTCCAAAAGAGACTTTTCCACCATTTACTCGAACAAGCTTTATGAAGTAATTTGAGTCTCCTGTCATGTGTCTTGAGCATCAACTATCCAGATACCATTTTACCTTTTTTTCTTGATACATTTAAACCTACAAACTCAAACCTTTTTGGTACCCATATTTTCTTGGGTCCATTGGTGTTAGTATGATATGCAGTTTTTTGCCCATACATTTTTAACAGGTTTCCAAATCATAGGACATTCTTTTTCAAAATGATCTGCGCTATTGCACTTTGAGCATCTGAGAGCATTGCGACCTACTGGTTTTACAAAAATTCTTTTTAAATGATTTTTGTAAGCATCTCTTGTGGGTCTTTGTATGATTCGTTCCTTTACTTTAGGAAAATCAATTAAAAGAATGGTTTCAGCAGTCATTCCCAAACCAGATTTATTGAAATAAGGTCTTTGAACAGAGATAATTTTTTCTAGTTTCTCAGATCCTATAGAAAATCTTTTGGAAATATTTGAGATATCACTTTTCAAGAATGCATTTTCTTTTAAAAGATTATCTTCACTTTCTTTAAGAGAAGAAACATTCTTGTCTAAACATTTCACTTTTTCTTTCAAAATATTTTCCTATTGTTTTAGAGCAGAATTTTCCTTCTTGAGTTCGGAAATTCTTTTTAAGAGAAGTCTTAAGACTAAAACACAATTCATCAATGTATTTTGAAACCTTAATAGGGATTTTGAAGTTACTTACCTCAAATTCGCTTTCTGAATCTGAATCTGTCTCGGAATTTGAATCTGAATCCGATTGTGCCATTAGACATATATTGGCATAATCATCATCACTTTCTTCACACTCGTATCACTCCAGGTTTCATCTTTAAGAGCTTTTCGGTACTTTTCAGTTTTTCCTTTCTTCTTCCTCAGAAGAGGACAGTTGGGTCTGATGTGTCCATTTTTCTTACATTCAAAGCCGACTACATCTTTGCTTGATTCATCATCCTCAACAGACTTAGTCTATTGCTTTTGAAAACTTTGTTTCTTTGGATTGAATCTTCTTCCTTTTCTGCTAAGCTTTCTGAATCTTCTTATCATGAGAGCAAGTTCCTCATCATCCATATCGTCTTCAGAATCTGTAACATCAGAATCATCATTAGATTTTAATGCAATTGATTTCTTACCTTTAGGGTCTTCGTCTTCATTGATTCGTTCCACTTCATAAGACTGAAGAGTCCCAATCAACTCATCAACGAGATAGTGGCATGATTCTTTGGGTCTCTCGATTGAGGTCTTTATGTGATTCCAATCCTTGGAGAGTCCACTCGTAGCTTGTTTACTTTCATGGGATCGAAATTGGTTGACCTTGATTTTCAAGACCATTCACGATTTTACGTAAAGCGACTAAACATATCAGTTATAAATTCTCCTAGTTTCATTTTGAAGGCTTCATATTGACCGAGGAGAATGTTGATTCTAGTCTCTTTCACTCGATTGGTTCCTTCATAGGTAATATGTAATCTATCCCAGACTTCTTTAGCTGTAACACAAAAATATATTCTGTTATATTTAGTAGGGATAATGCACAATATAAGGAATAAATTGCTTTTGCATCAAGAGCTTGTCTCTTGATGATATCTTCCTGAGTCATTTCACTAGACTCAACAGCATCTTTTCCTCTTTTTGAGACAGATGCAGCTTTAGGAATGATTCCTTTTTCTATAACGTCCCATTCCAGAGGATCCTTTGATCTTAGGAACGCTTTCATCTTGTTTTTCCATATGTTGTAATCCTTTCCATCAAAGTAAGGTGGTCTGGTATTGCTTTGCCCTTCTACTAGCCCTGGAGCCAACATACTAGCCATGAATCTTTAACTCTGAAGTAAAACACTTCAAATAAAGTGAGTACACAGGCTCTGATACCAATTGAGATAGCTAGTATAAGCACCTATAGGGGTGAATAGGTGCACAAACAAATTCTCGAGATACAGAAGCGATTCTAGGCAAACGATAGAAAGGAAAATACGATCAAAGTAAAGTAAGGGAAGAGAAAATTGAACACAAGATTTATAGTGGTTCGGCTTATTCCAAGCCTACGTCCACTCTTCCGCACTGACAGCCCACCGGCTAGATTTCACTATGAACAAAAGAGAAGTTACAGCACAGCTTTTCCTTGATTCAACAGTGTAGATGATCTACCACACTTCCTCAAGGTTTCTCACTAATATAGACTCTCTTTTGTTTACACGATTTTGCTCAACAAATGAATTGACTAAGAACAAGGAGCTTTAGACTTTGGAATTCTTCTATCGTGCACACCCTCGAACAACTGGAACGTCTTCCTTATATACTCATTCATGCCATCATACCCGTTGGCACTTACCAAAGGAATTCCTCCAATCTACCTGTTGGACGGAATCAATTAGGAAGATCATTCGAGCTATTAAAGGAACATGTCGATAGCCCATCAATCTTGTTCGCCCATACAATCAGGATCTCGGTTTCCATAAGTAGAACCTTCCAAGTATACTTTGCCAATCATCGGATCCTTAATCTTCAAATCAATTATGATCAAACAAAGGATTCCATTATGTCATATCCAGCCAAGAGATCTTCTCTAGTCGATAAGGTCACATCCTTAATGAAACATACAGTTCTGGATAGCCTTTCTTCAATGGATTAGAAACTCTCAATGAGGATAGACTTTGAGTCTTGAGTTTGGCTATCCGGAGGTCTTCAGACTTTAAATAGCAGAGTCTGCAAGCCTTCAGACTAGACTGATGGAAACGTTTTGTCAACTTCAAAACACTTCAAGAGGATTTCTCCAACAAAGTTCCTGCTCTACCTCCTCCTGAAGAAGTCACCTCTAAGGAAGATCATCAGGTAGTCGCTGAACGCACGAGTGTTATTACTACTGATAAGATTCCGCTCTCATCAAAACATAAAGGTATCCAATCAGTTTCTCATGGAAAGGCATCTAGTAACTCGATTACAGTAATGGACACAGATGTGACAATGTACCATAACTTACCCATTCGAGAAACAGGGCATGATGCAAAATCGAAACAGAACTTTATAGCTCTTCCTATTCCATTGACAACATCCGCAGGAGGTGTACCATACCCGGTCCCTGATGTTGGGGCATATGCGTGGAAAGGAAATCGGGTTCTCTTACCTAATGAGTTTCTAAAAAACCCGACCAGTATGCAACATGATTCTATTATCCTTCATACTTCGCCAGTAATTCCACTTTTGGAAAACACTCATGTTGGGTCTCTGCTCCAAAACATGGTAACAACAGGACAAACTATAACTCATACACAACAGCATAGTTCCAAGGATCAATAGAGGGTGTCATAATCTCTGAAGCACAAGAAAAATTCCAGAATATCCACCAGACTAGGGACTGCTAAGAAACTGAAAAGGTATAATCCATACGATACTCATACCTCTGCATTTGATGAGCTGAATGAAGCATCCCTTCTAGAAACTCCTGTTCAGGCTGCTGAAAATGCTGGCTAGTGGGTTGAGGTGGCTTACCCCAAAAAGCCACCGTCTGATAAATGAAGCTCTGCTGCTGGAACTGTCAGGGACTGGGCTCTCCCCTGAGAGTTCAAGCTCTCAAGGCCCTAGTGGTCAAAGAGAAGCCCGAATTGGTCTTTTTGATGGAAACGAAAAACAGGGAGGAGGTAGTAACTAACATTCAACGAAGACTCAAGTATCCTAATTCTTATATTATCAATCCTACAAGCATGTCAGGGGGTCTGGCTATGTTTTGGAGTTTTGATATCAATATCACTGTGGAATATGCGAATCAGAATATGATAGATATCTTTTGTTATGAGAATATCAAGCAAATCTTGATGAAAATCACATGTGTTTATGCGCCAGTTAATTTTCATGATCGTCAACTTCTTTGGAGAGCTCTTTCTCAGCTTTCACATATTAATAATCTCCATTGGCTGTGTGTTGGCGATTTTAATGACATCCTCTACAACTGGGAAAAAGAGGGTAAGAGGTCAGCGGACTCACTTCGTATGCATTATTTCAGAGAAATGCTTCATGACTGTAAATTAATGGATCTTGAGAGTAAAGGTTGTGCATTTACCTGGATGAACAACCAACAGGGTGAAGACTTGGTGAAAGAACAATTGGACAGGGCTCTTTGCACTCTGGATTGGTGACTCATTTTCCCTGCAGTGGAGATTTTAGTGTTACCTGGTGTTGGTTCTGATCACAGCCCCCTAGTCTTATCTACAGAGGCTAAAAGGCCACGATCGAGCAAACCTTTTGTCTTTGAGGCCTATTGGTTACATCACCCGGACTGCTGCAACATTGTTACTGCTGCTTGGGCTTCAGCTCCAAGTGATAGTATTAACCTACCACAGAAAATAAAACTAGTAAGTGCCGCTTTAAGTAGGTGGAGCCGCACTGAGTTTTCAAATGCACAATCACACATAGCAGATTTACAGCAGCAACTACAGGCACTGACAAATCACAGCCAAGATGGATATAATTTCCACAAAGCTTTTTAGTTAAAGGCAGAATTACAACGCGCGTGGCAGCAGGAGGAGCAGTACTGGGCAATGCGGTCTCGATTACAGTGGCTGAAGTGGGGAGATCAAAACACACGTTTCTTTCATGCTACAACTATTCAGCGTCGACAGAGAAATAAAATTAGTTTATTACAAGACCATCAACATCAATGGGTAAGTGATGAAGATGCTCTTAAGGATATGACTATAGATTTCTTCTCTAATCTATATAAGACGACGTGGTATAGGAATTATGACCCAATTCTGAATCAATGCTTGTCCATCGTTACACCGGAGATGAATGAGAGGTTGATTGCTGAACTAATGATGGAGGAAGTCCAAACAACTGCTTTTCAGCTGGGCAAAACAAAAGCCCTAGGCCCCGATGGGTTGAATGGCCTTTTCTACCAATTTCACTAGGATATCATTAAGCATGACCTTTTTCTGTCTATCCAAGCTTTCTTTCAAACTGGAGTCCTGCCTTCTGACCTAAACAAAACAATCCTATCCCTTATCCCCAAAGTCCCTAACCCCGAAAGCCTTGATCAATTTCGACCTATTAGTTTATGCAACTACGCGTACAAAATCATATCCAAAATCCTTGCTAACAAACTTAAACCCTTCCTGCCGGTCCTAATATCCCCAGAACAGAGCGCATTTGTGGGTGGCCGCCAAATACAGGATAACATACTTATTGTACAAGAGGTGTTGCATCATCTTAACACCAGAAAGCGCAAAAAGAAATTTCAAGCGTTGCTCAAGATTGATATGAAAAAGGCTTATGACCGAGTGGAGTGAGATTTTCTTCATGATTATCTTATTAAGCTGGGATTTCATTCTAGTTGGGTTTGATGGGTAATGCAGTGTATCTCCACTATCAAGATTAGTGTTAAATTTAATGGGGAACAACTTCAGTGTTTTCAACCCTCTCGCGGCTTACGTCAAGGTGATCCCCTATCTCCCTATATTTTCATTCTTATGGTCAATATACTATCAAATCTTATTCATCAAGCGATTGACATGGGACAACTAAAAGGAATACGGTTGAACAGGTGGTGTCCTACTCTTTCCCACCTTTTCTTTGCATATGATGCAATATTTTTCTTAGATGGGACTGTTATAGAATGCCAGAATTTATCCAATATCCTGAATCAATATTGTCTTGCTACTGGTCAAGAAATTAATAGAAATAAATCCGGTCTTTTTCTTAGTAAAGACTGTCTGACTAGTCTGAAGGATAATCTGGCACAACAATTTCGTATACCAGTACTTCACAAGACTGGCAGATACCTTGGAATCCTGTCTGACTGGGGTCGCTCGAAGAGAGATATGTTTTCCTGGATCCTAGGGAGAGTGAATTCTAAGCTAGATGGGTGGAAAGAACACCTCATGTCAAAAGGGGGAAAGGAAATTTTGATAAAGAGTGTTGTTCAAGCTATTCCTCAATATGCAATGTCTATATTTAAAATTCTTGTGTCTATATGCCGGACAATTGAACAGAAGATTGCGAGATTTTGGTGGCAAACTGATAGTCGAAAGCGGGGTGTTCATTGGAAGGGTTGGGAGCTATTAAAGAAAAGGAAGGATCAAGGGGGTCTAGGTTTTAGGGACCTCATTGCATCTAACAGAGCTTTTCTTGGTAAACAGGCATGGAGATTACTTCAACATCCTTTATCTTTATGCAGTCGGTTATTCAAAGGCCTTTATTTCCATGCCCTAGACTTTATACATGCTAAAAAAGGCCCTCGCCCATCGTGGGGTTGGCAAAGCTTGCTTATAGGGAGGGATTCTATTCTGCCTAAACCGCAATGGGCAGTAAGGGATGGGTCTCAAATCCGTATCAGAGAGGACTGTTGGCTGCCCCGAGGAATTTTAGGAGGCCCTGTCACTAGAGAAGAGCCACAAATGGTGGTTGACTTATTGCTACCTGGTCAGAACAAATGGAATGAAGATTTGCTTCATCAGTTTTTTGATGAAGACCTTATCAAGGAAATTCCCAGCATCCTGGTGCGCCCAACTTATGTAGACGATAAGCTTATTTGGACAGGGACTATCAATGGTCAATTAACTGTGAAGAGTGCATATCAACTCATTCATCAAACAGACATCCACATTCAGGACAACAAACCATCCTCTTCTTTCTAAATACCTTTAACCCTATGGAAGCAAATTTGGAAACTCCACATCCCACCTAAAATTAGGTTCTTCCTTTGGTCCATCATTCAAAATGCCCCCCCATCAACGGTTAATCTATTCCACATACGTATTAGTCCAGGTCCTATCTGTAAGGTGTTCGCAACTCAGACTCTAGAAACACTAGAACATATTTTCCTTCTCTATCCGTGGACCTCGAACATATGGTCTCACCCTCGAGTTCGCATACGAATTATACCTTCTCAAATCAAGCGTATTGAAGAGTGGGTACCAGATAGGTTTGTGGAAAATCAATACTCACTAGGAATGGACGTTATTGCAGTTCTCCTTTGGCATGTCTGGAAAGCACGCAACAGATGCCTATTTCAGCACCAGCAGCCAGATCCAGTTTTTGTTGTGGAAGCGGCGTGGGCTACCTCCAATTTGCACAAGTAGTTGTCCTCGACCATTACAGGATCCATCTCCCCTCACTCGGCTCCAGGATCGCTGTGGAGGCCCCCTGATCTTGGTACTTTAAAAATCAACATAGATGGAGCCTTCAGCAGTGGTAACATCTCAGGATCAACTACATATATATGTCGTGCTTATACTGGTGCTATGCAAGAAGGGTTCACCTGTGCATCCACAGCAAGTTCTGCTTTCCAGATCGAAGTCCAAGCCTTGAATATCGCGCTGCGCCATCTTCTGTGGATTGGGAAGGTTGATGTGCCCATTATCATCGAGATGGACTGTCTCCAAGTGGTTGATGCTGTGCACGACCCTCAGAAGACGCCATGGGAGAGCCGCTCGCTGCTTGCAGAAACGGCGGCCTTACTCCCCTGTTTTTCTCATCTTCTCATTAGGTTTACAAGAAGGGAGACGAATGCACCAGCAGACTGGGCTGCCAAGGCCCATTCTTGCAGGTCCCTCTCTTTTGCTGAAGTCTTTCCCCCTCCCTCTGCTTTGTTTAATTTACTACTTACGGACGCTGTTAAAGCGGGTTGTTTTTTCAGCGTTACTTAAATGAAATGGCTCTTTCCGATCAAAAAAAAAAAAAACTTTGGCTCTCACTTTGTCTGATTTTTTCATGTTTTCGAGCAAATCACATAAGGATTACATTATTAATGCAATTCAGTCTTTTGCTAGGCTTGGAACAATGGAACGAGATGAGGAAACGATTTAGTTGGATCTCCAAGCTAATCGGCATTTTCTCAGCACTGGTATGGCCACTTGAGATGGTCTTGTTCGGCGGGAAGAGGAGATCGATAGCAGCCTCCAGTCCATATTTTTAATCGGGATGAGAAAACCTCCACAAATCATTGGAGCCATCTTTCCGGGCCTTTTCTCACGATATTATCAAATGATTACAATGATTTGATATCAATAATCTCACAAAGTAGGCATTTTATTTTGTTGTAGAGTGGAACCTACCGTACACATCCTATTTGGGAATTGGTTTCCATATGACATTTTATGTAATAAATTTTGACAATTTATCTTTTTAATATTAACTATTATCCAACCTGATTGGTATTTCTTTGCAAATTTTTGAAGAGAGAATTTGCAGTAAAAGTCTTGAAATTCATGCTCAAAGTGCAATTTGATTCTAAAACTTTTCATTTTCACAATAAAGTCTTAAATGCTTATGATGAAACAAAGACTTCTTATCCATGCTAGAGTACAATATTTTCAACACATATATTTTGTTTTTATCTGTCTATGGTGACACTCTAGTTGTGAGCTTAAAATGAGAAGTAGTTATAGGTTTAGCACTGCTAATGCAGAAACGATCCAAAACCTTGTTATTCATAAATGTCTGGCTTAAATACTATTCTTTGGGTAAAAGAACACCACAAGTGCTAAAACTTAACACAAATGGATACTTAAGTTCAAAAAATTACGAAAGTGACACTTAAATGACACTTTTTATGAAAAATGGGACACTTGAGTGCCACATCCGATGAACTTCGCTGGAAATCTTATGTGGTAATTTTTTTTATTAATTTTCTCACTTATGTGGCTTGCCGGAAGGCTGACTCAGCCAAAATACATAAAAACGACATCATTTTGGTATAATTCAAATTTCAATATAAAAATTAATTAAATTTAATTTAATTTATTTATAAAGAAAAAGGAGGAGGAAAACAGTTGGCGACTGAGGGCTCAACCCTCGCTGTTGCCACCTCCCTGCCGTAGTTGAAATGTGGGGGAGGGTCGACTGGGGCTGCCGAGCCCAGGCCGGAGGCCGGCAACCCCAGCCAACCGGTAGCGAGGGCTACGACCCTCGGCCCAAATCTGGGCAAAGGCTCACAAGCCCTCGTTGTCGGTCGGTAGCCCTTGGTGTCAAGTGAGAGCTGGCGACCCTCGCCAGATCTAGGGGAGGGCTGCAACCCTCGGCCTAAATCTAAGTGAGGGCTCATAGGTCCTCGCCGCCGATCGGCTGGGGTTGCTGACCCCCGGCCGAGGCTCGGCAGCCCCATCCAACCCTCCCCCACCTTCCAGCGACGGTGGGGAGGCGGCGGCGGAAAGGGCTTTTTTTCATAATAATAATAATAATAATAATAATAATAATAATAATAATAATAATAATAATAATAATAATAATAATAATTATTATTATTATTATTATTATTATGTTTTAAATTAAATTTTATTAGTTTTATATTAATTATTTACCACGTCAACACCCAAATGACGTCATTTTGCACTAACCTCGCCGGAAAATCATCACCTCAATGTTTTGGTCGGATTTTCTCGCCGTTGGTACTTAACTGATCCATTTTACTTCGATTTTGACATTTAAGTGTCATTTTCTTAACTTTTGGTACTTAAGTATCCATTTGTGCTAAGTTTTGGCACTCCTAGTGTTCTCGTGTCCTATTCTTTGCTTATCCTAGTGATTTTCTAGTACTAGAATCCTACATGACAACGTTTTAAGAGCAAACTACAAGGACAAACAAGAACAACATCAGCAATTTTAAACTATACATCAACCAACGATCACAACACAAGTTTCATTCCAACAGTTCAACGGCATCACAATATATTTAACGAAATGGCATATATAGCACACGAAAACCTACCCTTGAATATATGTTTTTTTTTTCCTTTTTGGTTGAATGCCCCAGCATATGTACTAAGCAACAACATTGAGGGCATAAACTTGCCCATAATTGAGAAATTGGGACTAGATCAATTGAAATGACCCAACAAATAGCAGAATAAAATTGAGAAACTGCAACGAAGAGAGGAGCTAGTAAGGCGGTTCGCCACCTATCCTATGTCTTAAGGCAGAGATGAAGCCTTCTAGGGTTTTCTTGAGGATATACCATGCTAGATCAATAAATTCTTTGAATTTGATTCGCTTGGATAAGAATATCATTTCCTTTAACTCCATAGCCCTTGAAAGGATCTCATTAAGTTGAGACTAACGTGCTGCCACAATCTAGAAGGGACTCCTTAAGTGGTGAGCATTTATTTTATCTTACTTGTGCGACCCTCTTGAGGGTGACATGATATGTTCCCAAGGGAAGTTGACGGATTACTAAGTAGACACGAATGGTTCCTCTTGTGAAGTGACACCTACGCCTAGCATAGGGCCTCTCAAGCCCCACCGATCATAACTTTTTTGTTTTGTTTTGATAACCCAGGGAACCCCGTAAGCCAACAGCCGGCGAGCAAACCTTGGGGGAGTGATTGCAAGACCCATCACCACAGTACTCCAGGTAAGAATCCCTAACAACGCTTATGGGATTCGAACTCCTCCCCTTCGTGAGGGGGAGAGAGCCCAAGCTAGCTGCGCCGCTGCGGGTGGTGAAACTTTATTTCTCTTTAAATTAATTTTTCACATATTTTGAGGCCGTCACTAACTTGTCCAATTAGAAAAGTAAGATGCAGAAGTCTATCTTACTCCTACAAACTGAAGATTAATGACTTCGGGAACTTAGTTATACTAGATAAATATAATACCTTTTAGTATCTTTTTCTTTATGTACATGAGATATTCATAAATTTTATTATCCAAAATCCTCTAACATGTGAAAGGTGTTCATGCAGGATGCTCAAGAAATAAAAGTAAACAATCAAACAATAATTATCTAACCAAGATAAGATAAAGAACGAGGAAAATAAAGAAACCAGGCCGTATTGGGCCAAAATTGAAACAAGGCCTCCTTTAAATCCGCGAGACAATAACTCCGTGAGTGAAGATATTAAAATATAATTAATGTCAAATTAAGATGTATTAATAACATGAAATGCGCGAGACAATAACCCCGTGAGCAAAGAAATTAAAATAAAATTAATGTCAAATTAAGATGTATTAATAACATGATCTAAACTCCTAAGTACTAAACTACACATTACTAACTACAATGCGTTAATATGACGATTGATTAAATGCACCTGGATATCGTACTAAACCAGATATATATATTAATTTTTCTCTTTAATGAAAATCGAATTAAACTTAAAAATCTAGTGATCACTTAATGTAGAAATTATACAAAAAAATCAGAAAATTAATTAATTACCATTGCAATTATATAAATGCCAAAATATGAAACACTCAAATAGAGGCCCAGGTTAAGCATGAAAAATTACTAACAATTGAAATCCACATGGTATTGAGTGACAGTGGTCAATCTATTGTGCTGCATATAGTAGTTAGACAACAGAGTTGAGCAACACTTTCAGGAAATGGAAAGAGTTATGCCTACACTTTGTCAGATTCTGGGACGCATAGTTGGCGTGGATACATCCAGCATTGAAGTATGATGTAAGTGTCACAGGTTGATCTTTTTTGGTCGATCAAACACCGCGCGGCCTTAGGATCGATGATCCCAAGTCAGCCTTAAACACACACACGCTCGAACACAAGAACCGAATGGGCAAAGAGAGTGTATATTGCTTGTGAACGAACTGTTTACAAAGTGGGAGAGGGATCCCTATTTATACATGAGCGGGTTGCATCTCAGCCGTGGATCGTCCCTCCGATCCAACGGTTCATTTTGAATCCGTATCATCATTACAAGCTATACAACAGGCTACTCGAAGGCTACTCGATGGTTTGCACACGGCAGGTTCTTGGGAAGTCCATGGGTCGCACAGGAGCCCAGGGGTCGCGCGAGCCAGGCCTTGGGCAGACCATGGGCGTGTGTCAGAAGCGAAGATCAGTGTTGCAAGTCCGTCTAACACGCGACCAGCCGAATCGTCACGAGCTGCTCGAACATCGTTCATGGGTCGCTCATGGGCTGCACATGGACCTTTCGCTCGTTCTGCTCATGGGTCGATCGTGGGTTGTTCTCGGGCAACCCCTGGTACGTGACACGGCCCGCCACGGAAGATCTTGGATCATGCTTTGTCCGTGGGCCGTGTCATTCTCCCCCACCTAATTAGGTGACGCCCTCGTCGCGTCCGTGGCATGGAAGGCTTCGATGTGCTTCTTGAATTGCCACAGAGCCTCGGAGGGTTCCCAGCTTGCTTCACTCTCGGGAAGGCCTCTCCACCGGACGAGGTATTCCTTTTTTGGTGCCCGATACTTCTTCCGCACGATCCGATCAGCCATGATACACTCAACATCCCGATCATAGGAGGTCTTCACCCCAAAGGGCGCTCGCTGTGATGTGCCCCGATCCGGATCATCCTCATCCACATGAAACGGTTTCAACATGCTCACGTGGAACACGGGGTGTAGCCTGAACTTGGGCGGTAAGTCCAGCTTGTACGCTACTTTTCCAACCCGTTGTATCAGTCGGAAATGGCCTTCATAGCGACGGATCAGCCCTTTGTTCACATTTCGGTATCGAAGGACGAGGTGCAATTTAGCTAGCACCAAGTCCCCAACCTAGAACTCCACATGCTGTCGCTTTTTGTCAGCCCATTTCTTTGTGCCTTTCGCGGCCCTATTCAGACACACCCGGGCCAAATCCGCGTGTTCACCCCATTCCTTAGCGAGCTTATATGCAGACGGGCTGCTTCCTCGATACCCCGAAGCGAGGGCACTCGGTGTGAGCGGCTGCTGTCCGGTCACGATCTCGAACGGGCTTTGGTTCGTGGACTCGCTCCGCTGCAAGTTGTAGGAAAATTGGGCCACATCGATCAGCCATGCCCAGTTTACTTGCGTGTTGCTCACATAATGTTGTAGGTAGAGTTCCAGTAGCCCGTTCACCCGCTCGGTCTGACCGTCAGTCTGTGAATGCATGCTGGTGGAGAGATTGAGACTCGTCCCCAGCAACTTGAAGAGCTCGGTCCAAAACTGTTCGGTGAACTAAGGGTCACGGTCACTCACGATCGTGCGTGGAACGCCTCAATATTTGACGACGTGCTTGAGGAACAACTCGGCGGCTTCCTCGACTGGGCATTCCTTGGTTGTTGGCACGAACATCGCATATTTGGAGAGGCGATCTACCACGACCATGAGAGCCCGACACCCTTCAGATTTGGGCAAATTCATGATGAAGTCCATGGAGACACTCTCCCATGGACGTTCCGGGATAGGCAACAGTTCAAGGAGTCCCGCGGGGGACCATTGCTCTATCTTGTCTTACTGGCAGACAAGACATGTCCGCACATATGTCTCCACATCATCCCTTATGTGTGGCCAATAGTATTGATCCTCAACGAGCGCCATGGTGCGGTGGATTCCCAGATGTCCCACCCATTTGGAGTCGTGGCACTCTTTTAGGATTTCCCTTCGAAGTTTCCCATGGAGCGGCACATAGAGTCGCCGTCCTTTGGCGTAGAGGAGGTCGTCCTCAAGCCAAAATCTCCTCGTCAAGCCCTCTTGGGCGTATCGAAAGAGAGCTTGGGCTGTTTGATCATGCTTCAGCCCCTCATTGATACAATCAACCCACGGACAATCGGGCCTGCTCACCACATTAGCCAATTCGAACTTTCTACTTAAGGCGTCGGCCATGGAATTTGACTTTCCGGGCTTGTATTCCAGCGCATAATCAAACTCGGCTAGGAAGTCTTGCCATCGAGCTTGTTTCGGGCTAAGCTTCTTCTGGGTTTGGAAGTAGCTCGTAGCCACATTGTCGGTCCTCACAACGAACCAGGACCCCAAGAGATAATGCCTCCATGTGCGAAGGCAGTGCACCACCGCGGTCATTTCCTTCTCTTGGACCGTGTATCGTCACTTCGCATCATTCAACTTTCGGGACTCGAAGGCCACCGGATGCCTTCCTGCATTAAGACACCACCGATGGCAAAATCAGAAGCATCGGTTTCTACCTCATGCGGCTTGGAGAAGTCGGGCAGCATAAGAACCGGCTCCTCGGTCATGGCTCGCTTCAACCGCTCGAATGCCTCTTGACACCGATCCGTCCACTCCCACGGCCTTTCTTTCTTCAGCATGTCCGTGAGTGGCACGGTGAGGCACGAATATTCCCGAATGAAGCGCCGATAATAGTTCGTGAGACCGAGAAAGGATCTCAACTCAGTCACCTTGGATGGTGGCTCCCAATCAACAATGGCACGAATCTTGGCCGTGTCCATCCACACACGTTCGCCCCCGACGATGTGCCCTAGGAACGAGATCTCCTTTTGTGCGAAGGCACATTTCTCTCGTTTCACATACAAGTCGTTTTCCCGAAGGGTCCGAAAAACTCGACTCAAATGTTCAACATGCTCATCAGGCGTCCGGCTGTATATTACTATATCATCAAGATAAACTACAACGAACCGATCAAGGAACGGATGTAGTACCTTGTTCATGAGTGTGCAAAACGTAGCTAGCGCGTTGGTCAAGCCGAATGGCATGACGAGGAACTCGAATGATCTATAGCGGGTCACACATGCTGTCTTCGACTCATCCCTCTTGGCAATCCGCACTTGATAGTATCCCGATCGAAGGTCGAGCTTAGAGAATCATCGGGCTTCTCCGAGCTGATCGAACAAGTCAGCAATAAGGGGAATCGGGTACTTATTCTTGACGGTCAGCTTGTTCAATGCCCGGTAATCTATACACATACGGAGGGATCCGTCATGCTTCTTTTGGAACAACACCGGGGCACCGAACGGGGCCTTAGATGGTTGAACATACCCAGCATCGAGCAGCTCTTTGAGCTGTTTCCTCAATTCCTCCAGCTCAGGCGGGGCCATGCGATAGGGAGCCATGGTTGGCGGTCGAGCATCGGGCACCAACTCAATCCGATAGTCTACCTCTCTCCGAGGAGGCAGCTTCTTGGGCAGCTCGGGTGGCATCACGTCTTGGAAGGCATCAAGGACTCGAGATACTTCTTCCGGTACCGTGTTTTCTTCCGTGCCCTCCTCCTTTAATGCCGCCAAGAAGGTCACCTCGCATTTCTTCAGCCCTTTGGATAGCTGCATGGCCGATAGAATTTTCCTATCGCGTCCCAATTCGCGGTAGATCGGGACCATGCATTGGCACCGCTTGTTCATGATACATATGCAATCCGCGAAGGGCATGACACCCGCATTTATCCGGTCGAGAAATCCCAATCCGAGTACGAAATCATAGTCATCGAGGGGAATTACCTCGATATCTTCCTTGCTGGTCCAAGGACCTAGATGGAACTCCATGCCCCTGGCCATGCCGTTGGTCGGGACTTCTCTAGAATTCACCGTCTTGAGCCAACCGGACTCATTTGCCTCGACCGGAAGATGCGGCTTCTTCGCGGCCTCTTTGGATATGAACAGATCGGACGCCCCGGTATCCACGAGTGCGCTCATCGTGGTACCTCCGATCTTCACATCTACGAACATCATCCCCTTTGGTTCTTTGGCCTTCTTGGCCTTGATCGTTCCAAGGATCCGCAACGATCCCAACCGCGCCTCCTCTCGCGGCTTGTCCTCCTTGCACAAGGCCACCAACTTTCCCCTCTTCGGGCAATCCCGAGCCATATGGGGACCATCACAAAGAAGCACTTGTATGTGCGTACCTTGCGTTGGTATCCTCCATGGCTGGACTCGAGTTGATTCCTGTGAGGGGTCGGAGGCGGTCTGTTAGCATTCGGTCGAGGGAACCGACCTCGATCTCCCCCACTAGTGGCCTTTTCTCTTGGTCGAGAGTGGGCTTGGCCGTATTTGTCGGCCTATATTCCACAAGGGACTCGGCCACGGAAGTGGCTGTAGTGAGGTCCGTGGCATTACACCGCTTGAGCTCCCGTTTGACCCAAGGTTTGAGTCCGCCCATGAACTGGTGGAACGCCTCCATCTCGGTCATGGACGGGATTTGGAGCAATAGCTCCGAGAACCGCTTCACATAGTCACGAACTCCGCCCTTCTCCTCTAGGCGCTTGAGCTCCCCTCGGGCTTCCTCCTCCGCATAAGCGGGATAGTAGGTCCGTCGAAATTACTCGACGAACCGGGCCCATGTCACGATAGGATCGCCATTCCTACCATCCGACCGACGTCTCCACCATAGCAGCGCATCATCAGCTAAATACATGGCTGCGGTGTTCACCCGAATCACATCGCCGGTTGTTCCCATGGTCTGGAAGTATTGTTCCATGTACCATAGGAAGTTGTCCATGTCCTTTGCCACCCGGGAGCCCTTGAACTCCTTTGGCTTAGGTGCATCGGCACAGGACTGCACAGTGATCACCCCGTTCACGCGTGCCGCTTCAAGCTCCGCGAGCTTGCCCTTCATCTCCGCCATTTCCGCCTACATGGCTACCATCGCGGCTTCCCAAGTCTCGTCCCGCTGCTGCAGCTCGTGCATGAAGGATCCTTGCACCTCGACATGGAGCTCTCCCATGCCGGCTTGGAGCTCTTGCACTTCGGCCAAGAACTCCTCCCTTCCGGCTTCCGCTCCTTCGACAGCCTGGTGCAAGTCCTCCATCAACGCCTGGACGTCCGTGATGGTCTCCTCAAGGGCCGTCAGACGGTTGTCCAGATCCCCTTGAATCCCTCACACACGAGGCAGCATGGGCCTTCTTCGACCGGGTAGCCCTCTCGGCTTGACGCCCACGATCTTCACGCTCATCGCCTTGCACGACTAGAGCATCAGCGCGAGGATCAACCATTTCGTTTGGGAATGATGGCTCTGATACCACTTGTCACGGGTCGATCTTTTTTGGTCGATCAAACACCGCGTGGCCTTAGGATCGATGATCCCAAGTCAGCCTTAGACACACACACGCTTGAACACAAGAACCGAATGGGCAAATAGAGTGTATATTGCTTGTGAACGAACTGTTTACAAAGTGGGAGAGGGATCCCTATTTATACATGAACGGGTCGCATCTCAGCCGTGGATCGTCCCTCCGATCCAATGGTTCATTTTGAATCAGTATCATCATTACAAGCTATACAACAGGCTACTCGATGGTCTGCAAACGGCAGGTTCTTGGGAAGTCCATGGGTCGCATGGGAGCCCAGGGGTCGCGTGCGCCAGGCCTTGGGCAGACCATGGGCGTGTGTCAGAAGCGAAGATCAATGTTGTAGGTCCGTCTGACATGCGACCAGCGGAACCGTCACGGGCTGCTCGACATCGTTCATGGGTCGCTCATAGGCTGCGCATGGGCCTTTCGCTCGTTCTGCTCATGGGTCGATCGTGGGTTGTTCTCGGGCAACCCCTGGTACGTGACACGGCCCGCCACGGACGATCTTGGATCATGCTTTGTCCATGGGCCGTGACATAAGCCTCTCTGTTTTGTTAGCTTTGATAATATTCTTAAGTAGATTAGAACTTCTGTCTAGAGTAGGCCATTGAACAAATCCTACAAAAAGATGAAGAGAGAATACTGACCAAAAAAAAAAAAAACAATTGAGGATGCCAGAATGAGATTAATGTTGACAAATAAGAAAAGGGAGAAAATAAAGAAATCTAGATTTTCTATTTAGCCCTTGTTGGAAGCTGATGAGAAACCTGCTTCCTGCAGTTGCCGCTTCATCAAATTTTGTGACCCTATAAGATGAAATGCTGTCCCACTTCAGTATTTGATCAACCAAAAGAATACTAGCCGCCTTTCGATATTTGTCTACTCAAGAAGCATATGCAAATCAGACTTGTATCATTAGTGGGACTCCATGTGACAAAAGTTAGTTAACCGAAGCAGGATAGATAATGATGAATAAGTAGAAAATTCTCGATGACATGATTATATACATTCATATACTTTTAGTTGTCATATGAATTTCCACAAGACACAGGCACAGCAACAAAATGAAGCAGGAAGGCACATGATACGCAGAGACTCTTTAAAGGAAATTTTTAATTTGGACATATAAAGGAAAAATCAGTTACCAAGGGGATACCTAGCCATAAAACTGTTGTAAATCAATAACGTCTTCTCCATCTCAGAATCTGATCTCTCATTGTCCGTTCCCATTCTATGCAACAGAATACCTCATTAAGCAAAGAATGACCAAATTCAGGGAGCAGATGATTGATTAGTCGCAAAATAAACTTCTTAAAGCAGATTTTAGGCAATCTGAACTATCAATGTTGGTAACAAGATGATACAAACTCAAGAAGAAGAAGATAAGAACAAATGAACCAACATAGCCAGAGATGTTCCAGGCCTCAGCCTTCTTCTGGGTCTGGTAATCTTCTCTCGCAGCCAAGCTTCCACTTTCTCCTAGGCCTATCCAATTATGAGCCCTATAAAAAAGTGTAGAACTTGTCAGGCTACCTTGGACCAGTGGTTCCAAAATACAAGCCCTTTTGTTCTTTGAGGAGTACACATGTATGCTCAAGGTTCTATAGACGAGTGGGAACAATGGCAAAATTGACAGACTAAGAAAATTCCACAGCATGCAACTGAGCCCAGTCAACACGAAGCAGGAAGATACTTAACAAGAAAATCATCAGTGAAAACTCAGCTTGAGCTCAATTGAACATCAGCATTCATATCTGAATGGGATTCATTGAAAAGTCGAAAAGTTGAGCTCAACTCAACTTATATCAGCTTAAGTGCAAGAACTAGTTGATTCCTTAAATTCACGCCAACAAAATCACAATAGCTACCGAAAAGCTTTTCTCGAAATACAGAGTATACATAATATTGAAATGTGAACCAGATCATCTAAAGCAAAATGCGTAAGGATACTAGTTTGGGCTGTACTTTTACAAATCTGAGTAGCAACATATAATCCATTTAAAAATTATGGGCCGAAACCAATTAACGGATACCTCTTACGTCACATTGAATCTTCTAGATTATTTGGAGTTCCTAGTTTACGAATAACAAAACCAACAAAACAACCCCCTTTAGGTTTTCAGGCGACTGACTTTAAGCCAAATTTATCATCACGAGCTTTATCCAAGTCTTAGGTGACTCGGGTTTGGTCTTGATACCATAAATCATCATAAGAGAAGACTCCAAAGTAAGCCCTGCTCGAAACTAGACCCATGAACAGACGTAAAGGAAACAAGAGAGAACCGCTTGAGCACTAATCAACAGATGATGACAAATCATCAAACGGTTGGCGGGCCAGACAGGCAACCCAATTCAGAGTACAAACAACCGGTGAAGCTCCTGCCGATCACCATCATTCCCATTTTCTAATAAAGGGAGCCGGAATTCAAATCAAGAAAGGGAGCATGCATCCTCCGTCCGTCCTCCTCGCAGAAGAAGGGAAAAAGAAGGAGAAGTTCGCGGGGAACTCCTAATGTTGGAGAGATCGAAGAACTCGGGTAGTCACGAGATGGTCTCCCGCTCTGGGTACCATCGAAATTCACCAGCAAGAGAGAGAGAGAGAGACAAGCAGTAGCAGCAACAGGAGGACTGAGGAGGTTGGAGGAGGAGACGACTTGTGGGATTTACTGCGCCAGTTTGCAGCCTGCAGAGTAGCCGAGGGGGGCAATAGAGAAAGTATTTTGGAGGTCTTGGTTGAAAAGAAGATAAAATAATTAAGTTTTAAAAATATCGAATTTATTGCTTCAGCAAAAATATTATATAAAACATATTGTTTTTCTTCCATTTTCTTTCTGTTCGTTTCCATGTAACTATCTAGGAGAGCTTGAAAGAGGATTATGTAGAGGTGTCAATCTATGACAAATATTCTTGGCTTGCTCTTTTTCCATTCCTAATTGGCTCCTAATACTCCTTTCACGTTGAATTGACTATATTGTTTCCACTCTTAACTTACGGTTACTTCTTCTTCTTTTTATCATTCTTTTTCTTTTTCTTTTCAATTTTATTAGACACGAAACTACCCATACTTCTCTTAGACAACATTTATTGAGGTTAAATTTGGGGCTACTCTTGATTTAAGATTATTGCTTTCTTACTTTTCTTCTTTTTTGGTTTTTTTTTCCTTGTTTTCTCCATTTGAAACAAAATTTGTATACCTCTTTTAAAAAAATAATTATTCGGTAGATAGCTAACTAATTATTTGACAAAATAAAAAGATAATTATTGCGTTAATGAGTTGTATATTTCTTTTTTTTTCTAGGATTTAGTACAAAATAAAAAGATAATTATTGTAATATGTATATTTTAACAACTTAATTTTTATTTTATTTAGTGAATCTAATAGTCAAGTTTCTAATTATTTAGTATGCGATACATCAAATATTTTGAGTGACCATGATCTTTTCTTCTTTATAAAAACATATTTGAAAGGACAATCAATCAAATGAAATTTGGTCTTTCTTCTCTGATGTTCAATAGAAATATTATGTCAATTACAGTTACCTCCCCAATTACAACCAAGAAGAATATATTTGTCTTTCTTTAAATTCCTTAAGTAAAAATATGCATCCACACACTACTCAAAGGATTCTCTCATGTTAGAAATTTACCTAGTAAAATTTCAAATGAACTTGTTGACATGATTGATTGTTGTTTGCCATTCATAGATTCATCATCAACAAATACATTTAAGCGAAAAAAAAAATATTGATTTCCATTGTGACTGCACTACAAAAAATAATAGAATAAAAATGAGTAAATTATGTATAATGCATGCATTAACCATAATATCAAAGTTGAAAAATTAATAATCGTGAAGATAATCTAGTAAAAAAAAAACAATTTGCATATGGAACTAACATTTCTTTAATCGAATATATGATTAGCATATGATTAGTGCTTGCTTATATAACAATAATGGAGAATAAATTCATAATAAGACAAAAATGAAGGTAATGTTGAATGTAATGGGTGTGGAAGAAGCGATCAGGGTGAAAAAAAGTTATTTAAAAAGGATATGGGCATTTTTGTCTTTTAGTATAATTGAAATAAAAGATAAAGAATAAAAGAAAAGGCAAGAAATAATTTTAAGTCAAGAGTAGGACTTACAAGAGATAATATGTCAATTCAATGTGAAATGGGATGTCAAGAGCCGAAAATGGGGTGGAAATAGTGCGAGCCATATTCTTTTGTGTTAATACATACAAACTATCTAAAACTGGTCTATCTGTAATAAGTTTACCAAAAATTAATTTTTTAGCTATAAAAAACTCTAAACTAATACATCTATGATAAATCTATCATTTATTAGTTTCCTTTACATTTTATCATCAAATTGCTAAGTTGGATGACATGTAACAGTTGATGAGTATACCGATTTGAGGTTTTAACCTCCGTTTGTTTTGGGTGCACCAGTTTTTGATTTTTCATTATACTAATTCAATTTAATGAAACAAACGTGGGATAAATTTGTTGTATATATACCGGTTCGAAGTTTTTGGCAGTCAAAAAACTAATTTTGGGTAAATTTATTATATGTGTATTGATTTTGGGTTTTTTATAGTCAAAAATTAGTTTGGAGCAATTTTATCATAAATTTACTAATTTGAGATTTTTGTGGTATCAACTTCATCATTTTAATTAGGTCATATATAGGTTATTTAAACTTTACAATATCACTTCAGAGCAAAGGTGTCAAAATTATGGCTTGATTTTTTATTATTTTAAATTAGGTCATATATGATCCATAGTTTGGGTAGGACCATTTTTTATATGACTTAAACCCAATCTAACCGATCCGTTTAATGAATTTAGGGTTATGTATCACTACGGACACCATATCCTTCTACTGTGTAATCATTAATTCATCAATATTTTATCTTACTTTGGTGAGTTACGGCCGCAAGATATGAGGGCATGATGCTCACAAAAGTCAAGATTTCTAGTCCAAGTACAGGGAGACGATGTTGAGTTAGTAATCTTATATAGAGATCAATTCTAAATCCAAATATCAAAAGGCTCTTATTACCAAGGAAATCTTAGAGGAATTTATACAGATGTAACTTGATATCCTCCAAGTATAAGCAAAATTTGATACAACTTACCTAAGTTCAATAATCTCTAGATGAAATACAAATATAACATTGACTTTGGACTCGAATGACTTAAATAGCGAAAAATGGTACGTTTGACCCGACAATACATAGAAAACTGTGGATGCAACGAATGCATCAGATCATTGAGGATATGTTTTTATAATTGATTTTTTTGGGAAATAAGGAGAACCTTTTTTTTTTTATATTAACTACACAATTTTTATATTAGTTGTTTGTTTTTTTTTTCATAGATCTTACTCAAAAGACCACGTTTTTGGCCCTTAAATTACTGACTGTGGATTTTGGGTTGCTTTTCATGATCTATCGGTGTGCACGGTGGACGACTTTCATGATCTTCCTACTGTAAAATAGAATGCAAAAAACCAATTAATAGATGAACCACCTTCTGCATTTTAAGTTTTGCTTTCTCATGTTGATATTTCGTCTATTGTTTTCTCTTTGATGCGATTATCATAAGATAATGGTATAAACTTGTGTATCCAAAAGTCAAACATAGATTTCTTTGCTTAGCACTCTTTTGTTTCGACTCCTCTTCTTCATGCGCATATTAGAAATGGTGTAATCGAGTTGAGCTGATATAGTTCCGAATTCAAGGTTGAGTTCAACTCCATTCATATAGTCAATACTCAAAACTCAACTTGAGCTTGAATGATTATCAAAATTTATACTTCAATTTGACTCAACTAGAAAATTGAGATCGACCAACTCGAGCTCTACTTGTGACATCTGAATTTCAGGTTCTATTTTCAATTGGATAAGTTGGGCCTTTCATCGATGTGCCTATAGTTCTTTCTCTGAGTTGGCCACTCACGAGATAACTAACCTATTAGGTGAAACTGTTAAGAGATTTTAACGCAATAGATTTGAGTATTTGACCCAAAATCATGTGCTTGACCGTGATAATTTACAAGGGTCAATACAACACCGTTATAAGCGATTAGTAAATGGATATAGGTTGATTCGATGGAAGCACGCCATTGAAGTGTGGGTGATTCTACCTGATTGTAAAATTTATGTCGCTAACCCAATTTTCTATCGATTCGGTGCCTGGTGTTCATATTTGAAATTTCGAGATTTTCACGACAATCGAAAATCGTCAATGTGTCGAAAATGTACATCGTGACTCGAAAATAATTGACCATGGGTTAATTGTACTAAAAATTCATAAGAAATATCCGGTAGATTAGGTCACTCTAAAATTGCGTCAAATCAAAATTAACCGCGAATTTAAACCCGATTCAGAAATTGAAAGTTCTATCATATCACGATTCATTTTAGGAACGTTAACTGATCCTTCAAAGAATTTTTGGCAAGTTTGAGATTTTTACGGAAAATCAATTCGAACGATTTAGAAAAGAACGAAAATTTGGAGAGGCCAAATTGAGGGGATTTATGGCCTTCAAGGTGAACTACTTAGTGATGGGAAATTGTGGATTTTGTGTGGGCTTATTTCTTAACAAAATTTGGTCACCAAATTGGAGAAATTTGTTAAAAATTTGAATTTCGGATGAATGGAAAATGAAAGTCAATTTAGATGGGAGTGAGAGTGGCCAAATTGGATTGAATTGAGGAAGTTTGCTTGTAAAGAAGTAAGTGGGGACCAAGTATATTAGCATAGAGATTTTTGGGGACCAAATTGAATTGAATTGAAGTCCCATTGGAAGACTTCGTACGCTAGAGGGGCTGTCATAATTTGGTCTTCAATTGGACTTCAAATTGTGCAAGTTGGTGTTGAAATTGGCCTTGGATGACCAATTGATATTGTTGGTTGAAGGTGTGCTAAAGATAACCTTGAATAAGCACTCAAATATTCAAGATTTTTGTGTTTGACTACTTTTTCCCCCACTAGACTCCCTCTCACGCACGTCTCTCTCTCCTTTCTTTATTTCTGCACGTTCTTCCCTCTTTCCCTACATCTCTCTCTCCTCCCTCTCTTCTCGAACATGCCTGCCAGTTGACCTCGATCCCTTGAGTTTCTACTTTTCTTTTTTATTTCCTTTCCTTCGAAGACCCCACGATCTCCTTCAATGCTCGATGCCCATCATCCACGCAGCAGCTCCTTTCTTCGTCCATTTCTTCTAGTAGCCACTCACGCCGTTCCCCTCCAATAGCAACGCCCACGTATCCCCACCGAAGTAGCCACGATCGTCTCTCCCTCTTCGTTTGTTTTCTCCTCCAGTCCAGCTCCTCCATGTTCTCCCTCTCTCCATCGAGTCTACTACGATACAACCCCGCCATTTAGCGGCGAATCTAGCCCAAATTCAGAACCAGAATCGAGCAACCCAGCAGCAGGCTTTGTGGCCTTTTTGGGCCGCTTCCGAGCCTCCTAAGGTGTTGCCGCTTTAGAGTTTGTCGCCCGTCTCCATGTCGCCGTCACTGTGGACTCACCGGCTCGTTAATCCAGTGAGTTTACTCACTAATCTCCACTTAGGGAGTTAATTATGCTTAAGAGTTGATTAGTTTAGATTAAGTTTGGATTAGGTTATTAATTAGAATGGATTAACAATTTAATTATTCGTTTTTGCATGTTAAGTGATTAGAGTAGTGTAATTAGCAACTAAATAGTTTGTACTATTTATCTAGATTGGTTCGGAAATTTTCCGAGCTCGTTTCGGTATTTAATTAGGCTTTTACAACCTAAGTTTGCATTTATGGCATTTATTTGTATTTATTTAATTATTGATTATTTTTCAGAAATTATATCGGAATAGCTAGTGACCGGAATTTCGTGCTAACTGCAATGGTGTGATTAGTTTATTTATCTAGATGCTAATTTGCGTTATTTGAGTGATATTTGTAATTTTGGAAATTTATCCCAAAATTGAGTAATTTAAGTATTTAATCGGGAAATATTGGACGTCGATTTATAGCATCAAAAATATCTTTATAGACTATTTTAAATGGTGGAATTTTTAAAAAAGGAAAATATAATATTTTGGCTAAGGTCGACCATGTACCCACGCACGATTACTTTTACTGTGTATCATAAAAACGGTGAATTGTCAGTTGATGAGATCATTATACTATATCAGCCTGCGGGCCTCGATATATCAACTTAGAGTGAGCAGTATACTCTAGCAGCTTTGGTAAGCATATTAAGTATCGCACAGCTTTGGTGAGCATATTAAGTACCGCATAGCTTAGGTGAGCATTGTCAGTATACTATATCAGCTTGTAGGCCTTGATATATCAGCTTATAGTGATTGGTATACTTTAGTAGCTTTGATGAGCATATTAAGTACCGCACAACTTTAGTGAGCATTATCAGTATACTATATCAACCTACGAGCCTTGATATATCGGTTTAGAGTGAGTAGTATACTCTAGCAGTTTTGGTGAGTATATTAAGTACCGCACATCTTTGGTGAGCATTATCAATATACTATATCAGCCAGCGGGCTTTGATATATTAGCTTAAGGCGAGCAGTATACTTTATCAGCTTTTGATGAGCTATATTCAGTTTTTGGTGAGCTATACTATCTATCTTTAGCTTAAGGTGAGTAGATCTTAATGAGATCGAATCTTATAGATAGTATTGAATGAGTTGATCGAGAGATAATATTGATGGTATGGAATCGATTAGATCGATTGATCGATGACTCAATTTGATTTGATGATTTGATTCAAATTGGAGTGATTCGTTGAATATATGAATCGTATTGACTTGTAGGAATGAACTGAGGTAAAGATAAATCCTCTATCTTCTGTGTGCATAGGTAGCCTTTAGGCGTATTACATTCCTAGTTGAAGTTTAGATGATGAACTTGTTGAGACATTGTCTTCCGGTTTGGGCTTAACTTTTTAGGTCCCTAAGGTGACGAACTCAAAGCTTGAGGCGGAAGAGTCAGGAGCATGGATTATAAGTTCTTTTGGAGATAGACCTCCTCTACTTAGACCCTAGACTTGGTCTCTGTTTGTAAACCAGATAGTGGTTTTTATTAATGTATTGATTTGAAATTTGTTGTCCTGCTTTTCTATCCCATGTTTGTTGTGGTCAGGGGATTAATAATTCACTTCCGTATATGCATTAAAATGAATGGATCGGCGATGTGTCCTGAGATGTCACAAATTTAATCGACCACTGAAGAATAGACACATGCTTGAGAATCGAGGTGTGACATCCCCACTTGGAGTGGTATCAGAGTTAGTCGATAGTTGGAGTGATAAGGTGCAATAAGTGCATGAGATAGTTAGTAGGATTGGCATTTATTTCATGCTGATGCATATCAGTGATAGATGTTTGGTAGATTATTTATTTGGGATCGCTCAACTTCTAATTCTGTGTGAAATTGGAAAGTAGGTTTCTGTAAAGATCCTGCAAAATGAGCGATCAAGAGCAGAGGACTCCTAGAGAGAGAACCTTTAGACATGTTACTCGGGGTAGAATGCTAACAAGGGTCGGTACCCGAGGTGGTCGAGGTAGAGCGCCAGCTCAGGCCAACACGAGTGAGAGAGTACCGCCACAGGGCGGTACTAGTGTAGTAGCATTAAGCGATCCTAGGTTTGACGGGATCGTTCAGGAACTAGTAACCCTTAGGAACTTGTTGGGTCAGCAAGCTCAGGACCGAGCCACCATTGTTGCTGCTGTCACTATCGCCACCAGTGCCGTAACCGCTATTGTTGCCGCACCTACTAAGGCCCAACCTAGAGTTGTGATCGGGGAGCAAGTTATCGCATCTAAGTTAAGATTTAGTTCTAACAAAGATGACAGTCGACTAGGGAATAGGCCGATGTCAGAAGAAGGGTATCCCATTCCACCCAACCGGAAGAGTGGGATTGGAAAGTCGATGCCCAACTCGAATGAAGTGTGTCGTGTCTGTAGGAAAAGACATGATTCACCACGTGTTGTAAAAAGGGAAGGATTTGTTACAAGTGTTGCTAGTACGACCACTTGATCAAAGATTGTTCGTATAAGCAGATGGGACCACAGCTACTACTATCGTTGCCGCTGATAGAACATAAGAGAGGGAATGTGCTCCAAGACATTCAGTTGGGTACTTGGCAGGTCTCTAGTGCAAGGAATGGTACATGTTATCACCCGACATGAGGCAGGACTCACCAAACATGTGCTGAGTTTGTAGGAAAAGACATGGTTTAGCTCCATGTTATACTAGGATAGGAGCTTGTTTTAAATATGGCCAACACGGCCACCAGTATAAGGATTGCCTGCGCAAGTTTAGGGGAGCATAGGCACCCTTACCGCAAACAGGACGCTACTAGGATGGCGAAAGAAACAAGAATGAGCCAAACCATGCACCGATCTGGGGAAGGATGTTTTTGGGGTAATTTTGTCGAGGTAGCCTAGTGGAATTTTGGGTGAAGGTTGTAGAAATTCAGTTGTTGTAATAAAGTAGTAGAAAGAAGAATTATTGACTATAGTTGTACTTGACTAGTTAGCTTATGTATAACTTTGATGTCATATATGAAAAGAGTTGGCTTAAGGAGCCTCTTGTTGTGATGAATTGTTGTCGCGATGTATTCCCGTTTAATCCGTTAGCATGTGGAAATTTCGAGTTTATTAGGAGTTGAGGAGGACCCTCAATCCCTTTTTATCTCGTCGCTTGAGGTAACTCGTTTGTTAGATGGGAGTTATCAATGTTACTTAGTGACTGTCGTGAATACGACAATTGAGGAATTGAAGATCAAGGACATCCCAGTGGTATAAGAGTTTACAGATGTGTTTCCAAAGGAAGTGCTAGGCCTACTGCCAGAAAAAGAGAGAGAGAGAGAGAGATAGAATTCGTGATCGAATTAGCGCCAGAGATAGAGCCAATCTCTAAGACTCCTTACCGGATGGCGTTGTCTGAGTTGAAAGAACTGAAGGTGCAGATACATGAATTGCTGGATAAGAGATTCATACGCCCTAATGCATCACCTTAAGGAGCACAAGTTCTCTTTGTAAAGAAGAAATATGGTTCATTGTGCTTGTGCATCAACTATCGTCAACTCAATCATGTGACGATTAAGAACAAGTATCCACTCCCGAGAATCGACGACTTGTTTGATCTGTTACAAGGAGTGTTGATAGTTTCAAAAATCAACTTGGGATAGTGTATCATTAGTTGATGATCAGAAAGGAGGACATACTGAAGTCAGCGTTTCGTACTCAATACGGCTATTATGAGTTTCTGTAATGCTGTTCGGATTGACGAACACCCCAGTTGCTTTTATGGATTTGATGAACCGAGTGTTTAAAGAATATCTGAATCAGTTCGTGATCATATTCATCGACCATATCCTGGTGTATTCAAGAAGTGCTAAGGAGCATGAGAGGCATTTGAGGATGGTATTTTAGACCATGAGAATTCATGGATTGTACGCCAAGTCTAGCAAGAGCAAGTTTTGGTTGATTCGTGTAGCATTTTTAGGTCACGTGATTTCAGGCAAAAGAATCTCTATGGACCCGACCAAGATTGAAGTAGTTATCAACTAGCCAAGACCGACAACAATGTCAGAGATCATATGCTTTTTGGGTTTGGTAGGATATTATAGAAGGTTCGTGGAAGGATTTTCAGCATTAGCCTCACCGTTGACTCGACTACTGAAGAAGGAAGATAAGTTCGCATGGACAGACAAGTGCAAGTGTAGTTTCCAAGAGTTTAAGCAAAAGATAAATACTGCACCTATGTTGACCATTCCATCTAGCCTTGAAGGATACGAGATCTATAATGATGCATCGTTTAGAGGACTAGGTTACGTGTTGATGCAATATGGTAGGGTTGTTGCATACACCTCCCGCCAATTGAGACCTCACGAGCTGAATTACCTAACGCATGATTTAGAACTCACATCAATTATTTTCGCTCTCAATATTTGGAGACATTATTTGTGTGGAGAAAGATTCCAGATCTTCATTAACCATCAAAGTCTCAAGTATGTATTCTTTCAAAAGGAGTTGAATATGAGACAACACTGCATAATGGAACTTTTGAAGGATTAAGATTGCGATATTTTGTATCATCTTGGGAAGGCAAGTAAGGTTATAAATGTGCTGAGTCAAAAGTCTTCAGTCGCACAGTAGTGATTAAGGGATGGACTTTACTTGAGAAAGCTAGAAATTCAGCTTTCAAATTTAAGATAGGCCACCTTTCAAATTTTATGGCTACCCTTAGAATTGAGCCAGAAGTGCAGATCAAAATCAAGACGCTTCAGTGGACAAACCTAGAGATTCAAAAGATCCTGCAAGAGACACCGCTAAAAGAAAAGATGATTTTCATATTTCTGAGGATAGAACACTGAGGTTCTGAGGACGATTGTGTGTACCTGACGATGCAAAGCTTAGAGAGGAGATCTTATCAGAAGCTTATTGTAGCAGTTACAGCATTCATTCTAGTAGTACGAAGATGTATCAAAATTGGCGTCAACACTTTTGGTGGTCTAGTATGAAAGTAGACATCGCCAAGCATGTCACCAAGTGTCTGACGTGTCGACAAGTGAAGGCACAACATTGTAAGCTGGGATGACTTTTGCAATCTCTTGAGATTCTCGAGTGGAAATGGGAACTCATCACAATGAACTTTGTGACGAACTCACCAAGGAGTCAAAGGGGTAATGATTCCATTTGGGTAGTGATCGACAGACTGATGAAGTCGTCTCACTTTATCGTTGTAAGAAAGGGTCTTGGTTTGGACAGGCACGCAGAGTTGTACATGTGTTAGATCGTTCGTCTACATGGAGTGCCGGTGATGATTACATCAGACCGAGACTCAAGGTTCACAGCTACCAGTAGAGCATTCAGAGGGTATCTTTTGAAGCATCGTATGGTAGAGTGTGTAGAACGCCAGTGTGTTGGGATGAGGTCAAAAAACGAAAGGTTACAGGCCCAGAGTTACTTCTACAGTCAATGGATGCAGTTACAGTTATCAAAGACAGATTAAAAACTATTCAGAGCCACCAAAAAAGTTATGTAGATAAGCATTGAAAACCATTGAAATTCCAAGTTAGTGGTCACATCTTTTAGAAGGTATCGCCAATGAGGCGTACATCACGCTTCGGCATGAAGGAAAAGTTGAGTCTAAGATACCGAGGTCCCGGTGAGATTCTAGAGAGAATCGAGATCCTAATGTATTGTATGACATTGGCGCCAAGGCTGGCGCAAATGCGAGACATCTTTCATGTGTCAATGTTGAGGACGTATGAGCTTGACTTGACCCATGTGCTTAATTTTGAGGAATTAAACATGGACGACAGAGTGTCATACGTGGAAAGCCCAATTTAGATTGTGAATAAGAAAGAGCAGATTCTATGTACCAAGATGGTCCCTGTCGCGACCAGATTTTCGCGGGTGTGAACCACCTAAAACTAGGTTAATGGACTGCTAAGCTTTTACACTTAACTCGGGCTCTCCCAAGCCCATACCAAATCGCGACTTAGGTTTAATTTTTTTTAACATGCAAAAGATGATTATCTAGGAGTCGCCACTAAACGGTTTATGGTAGGTCGATTAGAGACCTAAGTAAAATAAATTGAGATTTATTTTTACTCCTACGAACCAGAGACTAAGGGTACGGGGACTTGGTTACATTAGAATTTTCTAATGCCCTTTCGGTACCATTTCTTTTTAATTTTTCAAAATATTTTTGCAAGCAGCTGATTTATTTTAACCTAAATTACTATCATGCAAATGTGGTGACCACACGGGTGCTCATCCATTATTAACACAATCAAATAAATAAATTGCATCACACAAAGCAAGCAATCATTTTTTTCTTTGGGTTTTCTTAAAAATTAGAATGATTTTATGAAAATGCATTTTAAAACCAAATGACTTAATCTTATTAATATGCAAATTTTAATTAAATGGGCCTATTATGCAAACTAATTATTATGCACCTCATGACCTAACTTCATTAATTAACAAGTTCTGATTAAATAATCCTCTTATGCAAACTAGTTAACATGCACCTAGTATTTTTGCATTTTTTATATTGAAATTCAGAATTCATGAAAACCTTAATTAATCTATCTAAAAATGATAATTTTCTAATTTATTCTAGGGATTAGTTTGACTTAAACCCTATCCTATCTTAGAAAAAAAAAACTATTTTTTGGGAATATGCAAACATTATCTAAAACCCTAAAAATATTTAGGTTCAACCCTAACTTATTCCTAAAGATGCAATCCTAAAAATGTAATCCTAAGAAAATTCATATTTGTTAAACCTACATGCTTGGTTTACTAAACCTATATGCTCATTCAGAATTTTGATTTTTTTTTTTTATCTTATGATTTTTTAGTTTTTTTTTTTTTTTTAAGATAAGTAATTATTAAATCTAAACTATCAACAAAATCAAGCAAGGAATGATCAAAATAATCGAAAAAAATAACCTGTTTTCTCACGGGTCAAATAAACGATTATTCTAACCCTAATTATCACATCAAAGATATCAAAATAATTACAAATCTTATCCGAAGTCTTACAGACCAAATTAAATAATTATTGTGATTTAACAATTCAAATCTCACTAAAAAGCCCAACAATTAAAATAATTTAAAAAATGATCCAATGTCTCTCGGACCAAATTAATAATTATAATAATTCCAGACAAAATCCCTGTGGATAATGCCTACAAAAATTACAGATATTAACATCCAATATTACAAATTAAATACCTAAACTGAAAATGCTATCTAATGAAATAAACAAAAATAACATAATAAAATAAGCTAAATTATAAAGAAAGTAAAAAGTAAAAGTAAAAAGTAATAAAAAAAACTACCTAGGTAAGTAAAGGAGATAGAGGGTGACGCCGGAGGAAGGAAGGTGGTCGGCCAACGTGAGTTCGGACTCCGGCGAGGGCTGAACAGCGCCGGGACTGCTGGTAGTCAGCGGCGAGGCGGTGCGTGGGCTCCGGTGGTGCTGGGGTCGCGATCTGCAGTGGCGAGCGAGGGTGATCGCGATCCGGTGCAGGCAGAGGCGGATCAGCAAGACGCGGAGCGGCGGTTGTGCGGGTCGGAGCTACGGCGTCGCAGTGGTCTCGCTGTGGCAACTCCGGGTCGCAAACGGCGCGGGTCCAGCGGGAAGGGTAAGGCGGCGATGGTGGTTGCACGATGATGGCTCCGGTGAAAGTAAACCTGCAACAAAACGGCTGATCTCTCGGGCGTAGGCGATGGTGCACCGAGGACAGCAAAGATTCGGATCCATGGGTAGCAGCTCGTCGCTTGAGCGGCAGGTCGTTGCGGATCGACACGGCAGGCGGCGCCGGGGTGGCACGGAGCGGCGATACTCGAGGCGGAGCGGCGTCGGCGGGGATCGCAGACGACCGGGTTGGTGTCGTGGGTTGCTCGCGAAGGAGGCTCGACGTAGCTGCTCGCGGGCGAGAGGAACCCTGGTGGTGGCGCGGCACGAGCAACAGAGGAGATGCGGGCCGGTGCGGGGGCTCGGGTGGAGGAGGACTCAAGCATCGGGGCGAGCTTCGTGGGGAGACCGACCAAGCGGCTGTGGCGGACACACGGCTGTGGAAGCCCTGCGGATGGAAGTTGCAAAGGAGGGGCAGCGGACTTGAGGAAGATGATGAATAGTAGGGGTCAAATCACCTTTTGCCTTTTTACCTTTCTCTCTCTCTTTCTCTCTCACATTCTGACTTTTCCTTTTTTTCTTTTCTCGCAGAAGCCAAAACCTCTCTTGACCTTTCTCTTCACTTATTTCTCAATTTTTCAAAAAAAGCTCCATCCGACGAAAAGAAGGCCACCCCCATTTATAGAGTGAAAACTTAGTCTGCTCAACCTACGAAGATTTGCATAACAACTCAATCTTTGAAGATCATCTTTCGAGATTATCGTGTATGCTGACTCACTCGGCCATTGAAATCATCTATTAAAATCTTCCAAGCTGACTCGCTCAACCATTGAAGATTTTATATGCTGACTCAGCGATTGAAGATAAACTGGAATTTTTTTGTGAAGATTTTCTAAATAATTCACTTTTGATAAAACTCCATTATCCAATTCTAAAATCTTTCGAGATATCCATCCGCAACAAAATATTTTAGAATATTCCTTATCCTCCTTAATATTCCCAACTTTAAGATTACAGTGCCATTTTTTAATTTCCAAAAATCATCATAATATCGCATCAAATCTTAAATTTTCACAAGATAATTAATTAAACATAACGACGGGCTTGGGTTAATTTTCTTCATGAGCTTAGTCCAGCCTGTTAATTTAAAACCCTAAACCACCAATTCAACCCATCCGCCACCGGTCTAGTAAATAAAATGCAAAATATGCAAACTAAATGTAGCTATGCAATTAATATATTTTTTTTAAGGATAAAATTAACTCCTAATTTTTATGCAATAAATGACTAAATGGATCGCCAAAATTTAGGTGTCAACAGCTGCCCCTCTTTGAAGGTGAGCTCGAAGAGGTTGCTTTCAAAGACAAATTGAGATCTAAATTTTGACCATGCAAATGCACTCAATGATTTTTTTTTTTTGTTGGAAAATGAATTCCATCTTTTAATGTAATTTATATGATGCATGGAAATGCTAATGCAGATGATGTCAAAGGAAATAGTGTACCTACAATTATTTCCCAATTAGTGCGGTAAAGCATCTTGAGGTACATGATAAATCCCTATTTACTCCACAAGTACCCAACTCTCACTTAGGTTCCTTGAAAAGCGTAATAGGTAAGAACATTCACATCCAAAGTGAAATGTTCAACGGAAAAAATTGAGACATCTAGATCCAGACTGACATGTCAAGATTTTTGAAAATCTCAAACTACCTAAATCCAGACTAAGGTATAATGAGAAGGATTGACAAACATTCACATCCAGAGTGAAATGTTTGAATGAAAATAATCAAGACATCCAGGTCCAGACAGAGATGTCACGATTTTAGAAGCTCGAAATACCTAGATCCAGACTAAGTATAACGAGAAAGGTCGAAAAACATTCACATCCAGAGTGAAACATTCAACGAAAAGAATTGAGACATTCAGATCTAGACTAAGATGTCGAAATTTTGGAATGCAATTTGTATGCAAATGGTAAAGGAACTTACCTGGAATAACTTACCTTCAAAGAGGGTAGAGTGATTCAAGATAGTTGGTGTTACATGTCCAGGACCCGTACCATTTTACGGTCGCCCAAAATAGTAACATGGCTTTGTAAAGATACTGATTTCCTAGGACTCATACCATTCTACGGTCGTCCAATATGACAGTATTTGGTTGTGTCTAGGACTCGTACCATTCTACGGTCACCTAAACGGGGATTTACCTTCCAGGACCCGTACCATTCTACGGTCACCTAAACGGGGATTTACCTTCCAGGACCCGTACCATTCTACGGTCGCCTGAATAGGGAAATAGGTTTTGTCTAGGACCCGTACCATTCTACAGTCGCCTAAACGGGGATTTACCTTCCAGGACCCGTACCATTCTACGGTCGCCTAAACGGGGATTTACCTTCCAGGATCTGTACCATTCTACGGTCGCTTGAATAGGGAAATAGGTTTTCCTTGGCTAGGACCCGAACCATTCTTCGGTCGCCCAGCCTTGCAACAGAGGTCAACTGACTAGGACCCGAACCGTTCTTCGGTCGCCTTAATCAGATTGAGTCTAGAGGAAAAACTTTGGGGAACAACTCAGTCGAGTGTCGATTTAAAAGGGACTCTAGGCTACAAAAGCACGCCCGGTCAATAAAACTGGACAGCTTGACCAAGTCAAGTGTCGATGCACTTAAGAGAGAATACCTGCACAATAACAAGTATTTTAGAATATGGTAGAGATATACTTACCTGGTGATATCTCTAATCCTTGGGGATATGTCTTTTGGAATTTAGATATCCTCTGGAGGTCTTTAACCTCCTGATGGAGGTTTCTCATCTTCTAATATCATGAAACATTCTGAAAGGAACTTGAATTACCTGTCAGACATGACTTAGAGCAAAAACTGATATGCATTCATCAAAGAGATAGACAATCTAAGCTACTCTAGAATGCACATTTCAAAATTCAGTGAGGTTTTCATCAATTCAATCAGGGTTTATGCATAATGACATTTGCATCACCCAAATTTCCACTGGAGAGAATTATCATTTAAGACAATCTTCACTCATGACATGGATTTCTTAAGAATACTAAATGAGAGACTTTCGGTTAGAAAGGACTTTCACTCACTCTCATTTAGAATGGCTATTTTATGAGAATCACTCAATTTTATCATATCAACATGGGTTCGAGTATTCTCGCAAGCAGTACGATCTTACCAATCTGAGAGGTCTTTAATAGGGACCATAATGTGGGCTTGGTCAACGGCTTAACAAAATGACTCTTTGAGTCAAAGCTATTGAATGAACTATCTTGTAATCATCTCCGGGTTTACAAGTCAAGAACCCTGCAAAATGAAAAAGAAATAATCTTGCTCGCACCTCTTCGAGTGATGCTTATAAACATATGAACTCTTATGTTAATTCAAATGCCCTAATCTGAAGAGACTTTGTAAGGGACGTAACGTAGGTTGGGCTCATGGGTTGAGAAATGAAATGATCATTAGGCTCAAAATGTGTGTAAAAGGTGAGAGTTGATGATCATCTTGGCATTGCCATCAATTTTCTTTTTCACTATTGGGGATTGCCTTTATGAAGTCCCCCATTGATTGTAGAAACTCGACATTTGAGTTTTTTGACTATTGCTCCATTGGGATTCAATTCTTTTAATTGACAGTCACCTATCTTGACTTTTTTTTTCTCATCTATGGGCATTGACTTTGCTTTTACCAGGCACACCACTTTTTCGTGCCCCTAGTTTTCATTCATTTTTTTTCACTTCTTTTCATGGGCATTGGCCTTGCTTTTACCGGGCACACTGCTTTTTCATGCCCCTTTGTTCTATTTTGAATTCAATTCTTGCGCATAATGCATGCGTCAAGCAAACTACACTTTGAATGACACTTGAACTTTTCAAGAGTCTTCATTTGCCTTTTGTCTTGCCCCAGCGTGGGGGATGATCACCAACTGGGTTTAAAGAAATAAAATTGCAGGCTCAAATGGGCTATGCAAAGGATATAAGTGTATGGGATAGAGAAATAATGCTCTTCATCATCCTAAGGCACTTAAATTAACACATGAATTCAATGTAATAGCATGACTTGAAGATTGATGCAAGTGAGAGCAAGAAAATTTCAATTCATTTTCCTGACCTCATGATGTCATTTGATCTCTTAGTTGCCCCGATGTGGGGTGATTCTTGACAGGGGTGATTTGAAAAGAATATCCATAAGTGTATGGGCTCAAAAGGGTTAAGCAACGGATCACCTATAGTGTTTGGGATAGAGATATGAATTGCCTCTCATCATTTCGGTTGCCGTACCTTTTGCGAGAGAACTCTTTACCTTATGAATATGAACCTTCCTACACTCATCTCACAAGTGTATGAATATGGGACTGTGTATATGATAGGGTTTGCCTTTCATCATCCCGACTCATCTCATTTAGTATGCTCAATCAATTCCACATCATTCATTAAATTAGTCCATCTTGATGTTCTTTAGTGGAATTGGTGGATAAAACATGTAAGAGTCATCATGCAAAACCCTTTTTTAAAAATAAAAAAAACTCAACAGCTTTAAGCATGTCAACTTCAAACAATCTTTTATACTGCAAAATGGTTTTAAGCATTCATTCAAGGATTCCTCTACAATGGGAATTGCCTCAGCAGTTGATGTCTTTGGATTGTTCCTATCATTCAAGATTGAAAATCCACTTTTGCCCCGCACAAGAGAACGTGCATCGTATGATACTATGCATCATTAAAGTAAATTTGAACTGCACATCCATTTTGGCTCGGGTCGAGACTTTATCCTAGTTGGATCACTACCCAAATCTGTTATGTCCCAAATTGGTCATCTCTTCCACCAGGGAATGATGGTCCTCTTTTACTTGCCCCAAATCTTTTTCATCACAAATGCGCTCTAAACCTGTTGATCACAACTCAAGTTTATGATCATTGAGACTTGATACGCCATTCTCAGATGTTCCTTGTCATAAAGTTATAGAATCATGTTCTGAGACAAGAAGCAAATGAGTCAGACAAATAAACAAGTTTAATCTGCTACAAGTTTTGGGAAAATGTGTTTTTTTTTGTTTATTTTTATTTTTTTACAATGAAATGCTTTTTTTTGTTTTCGAAAAGGTTTTTGGGAGGAAACATGAAAAAGTCCAGCCCTCAGGATTTCTCCGTGGATGATATTTTTCTTTTTCATGGTTGGATATCGTCATTGGACTGGTTTGGTATACCCCATCATGTCCTCAAAATTGGAAATAAAATTGTAATTTCATCAAATGAATTACATTATTGGAATGGAAATTGTGATTCCTAAACCCCTAAAAGAGAAAAAATCGAAAACGATTCCTAAAAAGTGAAAACTAATTCCTAAAAAGTAATAAGAATTCCCACGCAGGGGAAGATGCAACCGAGCATGCCCCTAATTAAACAAAGAAAGTGAACTACTTAGGACTATGAATCATGTATGCTTGAGTTCTTCACCCTCCTTGCTCGTGTGATGCGAACCCTTCAAGTCAAAGATTCTTCCTTCTAGATATGTCACGAGTCTCTTCATGGTGGCATCAAATTCAGCTACCTCGGGAAAATGAGACGATTGAAAAGTTCTCTTGGCTCTCTTCTTCAAGTCGCAGATTCTTATTGAAGATGGAGTACCTATGTCATCGTAGCCTTTTTGCTTGATGAGAAAAGTCACAGTAGTAGACAATTCATTGACTTGATTTTGGTGGTGTGCAATTTGCTTGTTCATATTATCAATGATACGGTTTAGCGCCTCGTTTCGATCCGCCATTTTAGCTCTCGACCGTGTACGGATGGGTGAGCGAGATCGCTTCATAATCACCTAGGTAAAAAAAAATGGGAACATGTAAGCATGAAGTGTAAATAGAAAGCTAGTTCATGACAACCATTTAATTTTAGTCAAGAAAAGTCCACATATGAAGAGGATTTCTTAAAATTGGACTATGAAAATAAAGACATGGGATGCCCCAGTAGGGACGAAATTTCCTAAACATGAACTAGGAAAAGCGAAGACATAAATTGAAAACAAATTTCCAATTTTTTATTTTCCAAATGATTCATTGTATTGCAATTCATTTCATTTTTTAAAGGAATTAGATCAAATGACTATCCTGAATTGTTATGGGCGGGCTAAAAGCATGACAAAGTAAGTAAATCGCATAGTATAGAGATAGAAGACTTACTTCACCAAGGGAAATTAATGGCAATCACATAGACATGCACATGAAATGTGAGGCTCGATTTCTACCTAGGCGGCTTAGCAAGGTGGAGCTAAGAGGATGGTCTAACCGTTGCAGTCTCGCATTAACGTGTTAGGTCCTCCTAACCCCGGCTCAGTCGAATGGAATATTTAATAATCACGCAGTCTCGCGGATATGGACAAACACATTCGACACCATGAAAGAAATTTCGGGGAAGAGAAGGTCAACCTCTACATAGCAATCTCGCTTTAGAGAAAGTATCCTTCTCAACACCATCCTAGAAGTTCTATCGCAGCCCAGGTCCGACTGCAGGTTGTGTGTGCAAATAGTGTGATGCTAAAGCAATAAAGCATGCACAACAGTTTAAATGCAAACAACACTTCTATAGTTTTAATTCAAACATTCATCCCTAACTCCAACTTGCAAGACAGGGGTTAACAAAGACTACTCCCCTTATACCTCCCATCTGCAAAAACATTTAACACCTTAGAAATGTTAGGGACATACCTAGAGATCCTTGCTGTCAAACAAAAATATTTTTTTAAAAAGAATAATTGGCCTAAGTCCACTAAGTGTTTTAACACAAGTCCCCAGTGGAGTCGCCAAGCTGTCGCGACCAGATTTTCGCGGGTGTGAACCACCTAAAACTAGGTTAATGGACTGCTAAGCTTTTACACTTAGCTCGGGCTCTCCCAAGCCCATACCAAATCGCGACTTAGGTTTAATTTTTTTTAACATGCAAAAGATGATTATCTAGAAGTCGCCACTAATCGGTTTATGGTAGGTCGATTAGACACCTAAGTAAAATAAATGGACATTTATTTTACTCCTACGAACCAGAGCCTAAGGGTACGAGGACTTGGTTACATTAGAATTTTCTAATGCCCTTTCGGTACCATTTCTTTTTAATTTTTCAAAATGTTTTTGCAAGCAGTTGATTTATTTTAACCTAAATTACTATCATGCAAATGTGGTGACCACACGGGTACTCATCCATTATTAAAGCAATCAAATAAATAAATTGCATCACACAAAGCAAGCAATCATTTTTTCTTTGGGTTTTCTTAAAAATTAGAATGATTTTATGAAAATGCATTTTAAAACCAAATGACTTAATCTTATTAATATGCAAATTTTAATTAAATGGGCCTATTATGCAAACTAATTATTATGCACCTCATGACCTAACTTCATTAATTAACAAGTTCTGATTAAATAATCCTATTATGCAAACTAGTTAACATGCACCTAGTATTTTTGCATTTTTTATATTGAAATTCAGAATTCATGAAAACCTTAATTAATCTATCTAAAAATGATAATTTTCTAATTTATTCTAGGGATTAGTTTGACTTAAACCCTATCCTATCTTAGAAAAAAAAAAAAAAAAAAAAAAAAACTATTTTTTGGGAATATGCAAACATTATCTAAAACCCTAAAAATATTTAGGTTCAACCCTAACTTATTCCTAAAGTTGCAATCCTAAAAATGTAATCCTAAGAAAATTCATATTTGTTAAACCTACATGCTTGGTTTACTAAACCTATATGCTCATGCAGAATTTTGATTTTTTTTATCTTATGATTTTTTAGTTTTTTTTTTAAGATAAGTAATTATTAAATCTAAACTATCAACAAAATCAAGCAAGGAATGATTAAAATAATCGAAAAAAATAACCTGTTGTCTCACATGTCAAATTAACGATTATTCTAACCCTAATTATCACATCAAAGAGATCAAAATAATTACAAATCTGATCCGAAGTCTTACGAACCAAATTAAATAATTATTGTGATTTAACAATTAAAATCTCACTAAAAAGCCCAACAATTAAAATAATTTAAAAAATGATCCAATGTCTCTCGGACCAAATTAATAATTATAATAATTCCGGACAAAATCCCTGTGGATAATGCCTACAAAAATTACAGATATTAACATCCAATATTACACCACCGGCGGTGGTGGCGTAGGTGGTTGAGCAAGGGACTTCTCGCAAAAAGACCCGAGTTCGATCCACGGCGTCATCGAGTCTTAAGTGCAAGCCGCGTCTTAAGTGGGCTGCCGAGGTGGTGGGTCCTCCAGCTAGCAACCCTCCATGGTTTACTCTCCACCACGAAGCGGCGTGCGGAGGTTCCCTGGATTACCAAAAAAAAACATCCAATATTACAAATTAAATACCTAAACTGAAAATGCTATCTAATGAAATAAACAAAAATAACATAATAAAATAAGCTAAATTATAAAGAAAGTAAAAAGTAAAAGTAAAAAGTAATAAAAAAAACTACCTAGGTAAGTAAAGGAGATAGAGGGTGACGCCGGAGGAAGGAAGGTGGTCGGCCAGCGTGAGTTCGGACTCTGGCGAGGGCTGAACAGCGCCGGGATTGCTAGTAGTCAGCGGCAAGGCGGCGCGCGGGCTCCGGTGGTGTTGGGGTCGCGATGTGCAATGGCGAGCGAGGGTGATCGCGATCCGGTGCGGGCGGAGGCGGATCAGCAAGACGCAGAGCGGCGGTTGTGCGGGTCGGGGTTGCGGCGTCGCAGTGGTCTCGCTGTGGCAGCTCCGGGTCACAAACGGCGCGGGTCCAGCGGGAAGGGTAAGGCGGCGACGGTGGTTGCACGATGATGGCTCCGGTGAAAGTAAACCTGCAACAAAACGGCTGATCTCTCGGGCAGTAGCTGATGGTGCACCGAGGACAGCAGCAGATTCGGATCCAGGGGTAGCAGCTCGTCGCTTGAGCGGCAGGTCATTGCGGATCGACACGGCAGGGCGGCGTCGGGGTGGCACGGAGCGGCGATACTCAAGGCGGGAGCGGCGTCAGCAGGGGGGATCGCAGACGACTGGGCTGGTGTCATAGGTTGCTCGCGAAGGAGGCTCGACGTAGCTGCTCGCGGGCGAGAGGAACCCTGGTGGTGGCGCGGCACGAGCAACAGAGGAGATGCGGGCCGGTGCGGGGGCTCGGGTGGAGGAGGACTCAAGCGTCAAGGCGAGCTTCGTGGGGAGACCGACCAAGCGGCTGTGGCGGACACACGGCTGTGGAAGCCCTACGGATGGAAGTTGCAGAGGAGGGGCAGCGGACTTGAGGAAGATGATGAATAGTAGGGGTCAAATCACCTTTTGCCTTTTTACCTTTCTCCTCTCTCTTTCTCTCTCTCACATTCTGACTTTTCCTTTTTTTTCTTTTCTCGCAGAAGCCAAAACCTCTCTTGACCTTTCTCTTCACTTATTTCTCAATTTTTTCAAAAAAAGCTCCATCCGACGAAAAGAAGGCCACCCCCATTTATAGAGTGAAAACTTAGTATGCTCAACCTACGAAGATTTGCATAACAACTCAATCTCTGAAGATCATCTTTCGAGATTATCGTGTATGTTGACTCACTCGGCCATTGAAATCATCTATTAAAATCTTCCAAGCTGACTCGCTCAACCATTGAAGATTTTATATGCTGACTTAGCGATTGAAGATAAACTGGAATTTTTTTGTGAATATTTTCTAAATAATTCACTTTTGATAAAACTCCATTATCAATTCAAAATCTTTCGAGATATCCATCTACAACAAAATATTTTAGAATATTCCTTATCCTCCTTAATATTCCCAACTTTAAGATTACGGTGCGATTTTTTTAATTTCCAAAAATCATCATAATATCGCATCAAATCTTAAATTTTCACAAGATAATTAATTAAACATAACGACGGGCTTGGGTTAATTTTCTTCATGAGCTTAGTCCAGCCTGTTAATTTAAAACCCTAAACCACCAATTCGACCCATCCGCCACCGGTCCAGTAAATAAAATGCAAAATATGCAAACTAAATGTAGCTATGCAATTAATATATTTTTTTTAAGGATAAAATTAACTCCTAATATTTATGCAATAAATGACTAAATGGATCGCCAAAATTTAGGTGTCAACAGTCCCCATGGTTAAAAGTGGTCTGATAACACCATGGGACAGAAGGAGCAACCTAGGAAATGGAAGATTTGATGAGACGACTGTACCACCATCTTTTTGTCTAAGACTTTTATAATTGTTTAAATTTCAAGGACGGAATTTTTATAAGAGGGGAAAAGTTGTGGTATTATGAATTTCAGGTTCTATTTTCGATTGGATAAGTTGGGCCTTTCATTGACACGTTTATAGTTCTTTTATCTGAGTTGGCTACTCATAAGATAACTAGCATATCAGGTGAAGTTGTTAAAGGATTTTAACGCAATAGATTTGAGAATTTGACTAGAAATCAATTGGTTGACTATGATAATCGACAATGGTCAATAAGACATCGTTATAATCGATTAGTGATTGGATATAGGTCGATTCGACAGAAGCACACAATTGAAGTGTGGGTGATTCTTCCTGATTGCAAAATTCGCGTCGAATGACACTAACCCAATTTTTTGTCGATTCAATAGCTGGTGTCTGTATTTGAAATCTCGAGATTTTCATAACAACTGAGAGTCGCAAATGTGTCGAAAATGTACATTGTGGCTCGAAAATAATCGACCATGGGTCAATTGCACTAAAAATTCATAATAGTTACGCAGTAGGTTAGGTCACGCTAAAATCGTGTTAGATCGAAATTAACTACGAATTTGGACCCGATTTCAGAAATTGAAAGTTTTATCATATCATGATTCATTTTAGTATCGTCGCTCTTCATTTGAAGAATTTTCAGCGAGTTTGAGATTTTTACGGAAAATCAATTCGAACGATTTGGAAAAGAACAGAAATTTGGAGGGGCCAAATTGAGGGGATTTTTGGCCTCCAAGGTGAGCTACTTAGTGATGGGAAACTATGGATTTTGTGTGGGATTCTTCCTCAACAAAATTTGGTTATAAAATTAGAGAGATTTGTTAAGAAATTGAATTTCGGATGAATCAGGAAACAAAAGTAAATTCGGATGGGAGTGAAAGTGGCCATTTTTGCAGTCTAAGACTTGTTATTGTGGAATTTTGCATGCAATGAAGTAAATAGGGACTAAATATATTAGCATGGAGATATTTGGGGATCAAATTGGATTGAATTGAAGTCTCATTAGAAGAAATTCGTAGGCTAGAGGGGCTGTCATATTTTTGTCTTTAATTGGACTTCAAATTGTGCAAGTTAGTGTTGAAATTGGCATTGGATGACCAAGTGATATTGTTGGTTGAATGTGTGCTGAAGATAACCTTGAATAAGCACTCAAGTATTCAAGATTTTTGTGTTTGACTACTTTTTCCCCCACCGGCCTCCCTCTCACGCACGTCTCTTTCTCTCTCTTTTCTTCATTTCCGCATGTTCTTCCCTCTCTACCGACATCTCTTTCTCCTCCCTCTCTTCTGAAGCATGCCTGCTAGCTGCCCCTAATCCCTTGAGTTTTTGCTTTGCTTTTTTTATTTCCTTTCCTTCAAAGACCTCATGATCTCCTTCAACGCTTGCTGCCACCATCATCCACGCAACAACCACCGAAGCAGCTCCTTTCTTCGTCTATTTCTTCTAGTAGCCACTCACGCCGTTCCCCTCCAGTAGCAACGCCCACGTATCCCCATTGAAGCAACCACGATCGTCTCTCCCTCTTTGTCCGTTTTCTCCTCTAGTCTAGCTCCTCCATGTTCTCCCTCTCTCCACCGAGTCCATCGCGATATAGCTCTGCTGTTCAACCACATGACCAGCCTAAATTCAAAACCAAAACCGAGCAGCCCAGCAGCAAGCTTTGTGGCCTTTTCGGGACACTTCCAAGCCTTCTAAGGTGTCGCCACTTCAGAGTTTGTCACTCGTCTCCGCCCCACCGTTACTGTGGACTCACTGGCTCGTTAATCCAATGAGTTTACTCACTAATCTCCACTTAGGGAGTTAATTATGCTTAAGTATTGATTAGTTTATATTAAGCTTGGATTAAGTGATTAGTTAGAACGGATTAGCAATTTAATTGTTCGGTTTTTCATGTTAAGTAATTAGAGTAGTGTAATTAGCAATTAGATAGGTTGTATTATTTATCTAGATTTGTTCAAAAATTTTCTAAGCCCATTTCGGTATTTAATTAGGCTTTTCTAGCCTAAGTTTGCATTTATGGCATTTATTTGTATTTATTTAATTATTTATTATTTTTCAAAAATTATATCGGGATAGTCGGTGACCAGAATTTCGTGTTGATTGCAATGGTGTGATTGATTTATTTATCTGGATGTTAATTTGTGCTATTTGAGTGATATTTGTAATTTTGGGAATTTATCCCAAAATTGAGTAATTTAAGTATTTAATCGGGAAACACTGAGCGTCGGTTTATATTGCCAAAAGTATCTTTGCAGACTTTATTAAATGGTGGGATTTAAAAAAAAATGAAAATATGGTATTTTGGCTAAGGCTGACCGTATACCCATGCATGATTATTTTTGTTGTGTATCATAAAAATAGTGAATTGTCAGTTGATGAAATTAGTATACTATATCAATCTGCAGGCCTCGATATATCACCATAGAGTGAGTAGTATACTCTAGCAGATTTGGTGAGCATATTAAATATTGCACGGCTTTGGTGATCATATTAAGTACTGCACAGCTTTAGTGAGCATTATACTCTAGTAGCTTTGGTGAGCATATTAAGTACCGGATACCTTTGGTGAGCATTATCAGTATACTATATTAACCTGCAGGCCTTGATATATCAGCTTAAAGTAAGTAGTATACTTTATTAGCTTTTGGTGAGCTATATTTTTTATCAGTTTTTGGTGAGCTATATTATCTATCTTCATGTTAGGATAAACATATTTTGATTAGATTGAATTTTATAGATAATATTGAATGGGTTGACTGAGAGATGGTATTGTATGGAATTGATCGGATCGATTGATCGATGACTCGATTTGATTCAAATTGGAGTAATTTGTTGAATATATGAATTGTACTGACTTGCAGAAAGGAACTGAGGCAAAGGTAAGTCATCCGTCTTGTGTGTACATAGGTAGCCTTCATAAGTATTACCTTCCTAGTCGGAGTTTAAGAGATGAACTTGCTGAGACATTGTCTCACTCCGTCGTGAGCTTAACTTTTCAAGTCCCTAGGGTGAAGAACCTGGAGCTTGAGGCGGAAGAGTCAGGAGCATGAGTGGCTCAGAAGTTCTTTTGAAAATAGACCTCATGTACTTAGACCCTAGACTTGGTCTCTGTTTGTAAACCATATCATGGTTTTTATTAATGTGTTGATTTGAAATTTGTTGTCCTACTTTTCTATTTCACGTTTGTTGTGGTCAGGGGATTAGTAATTCGCTTCCGCATGTGCATTAAAATGAATGGGTCGATGACGCGTCCTGGGAGATCACAAATTTAAATGACCATCGAGGGATGGGCACACGCTTGAGGATTGAGGCGTGACACTACTCACCAAGATACTTAAGTAGCTCGTGAGCTTGAGTTGGACTTGAAATTAGACTAGCTGATTCCAGTAATCTTTGGACTCAGCATGAGCTACTCACAAGTAGCTTGACTCAGTTCACCTCAACATATTCATCTTGAGTTAAAAATTCAATCTTCTCTGAATTTCTTTAAAATCATATAAAACCAGCAAATCCTACATAACAACCAGGATTGACTCCTGTAACTGCTTATATAAGAACATGCAAATCAAAATCCAGTAATGAAAGATATGATGACTCCATACCAAATTATTAGTAGAAAAAAAAAGCACATTCTCCTTCTAATTGACTTCAACTCTCTTTTCATGCTAACTAACTCTCCATTTTCATTTGATGCCTCTCGAGACTCGGCCACATCAACATTTTGAGGTGAATAGATTCGTCGTTCCTCAGTCCACTCGTCAACCCGTTGTTCAAAGCCACGTCTGGAAAAGAGAAAAAAACAAAACATTATTGTAAGGCAATATTGAGTACTACAAAATATCACAACATGTACAAATAATTGGTGATAAATTTGAGATACTTACATTACAAGTCGGGACATAATATTATCTTCCTCGATTAATAGGATTCTTTTGCCCCTTTTTTATAGTGCATAACTTCACTTGAGGACATGGACGTATCATCAATGGAAAGTCAACTGACATATTCAACGATCCAATGGATGTCATGCTAAATCACAATGCCACAAGAATTAGACTCATAATCATGAGAAACAAAATTAGATTTATTCCAAGTAACAGAAATAATTCAAGCAACAGATTTACTATAAAAATAAATCAAATAGAAGATAAATGGTTCATAGAATTTAAGGACATCAATATGCTTAGAGGTACCTAAGTAGCCAAATAGTTTGGATGCACATGATGCAGAAGGATAGCATGTTGGAATGCAGTGGATGATCGAACTGCACAGCTCTACAATCCTAAAGGGAGGACCTAAAGTCTTTATTAATTTGATCTGTATCGAATTTGGTATTTTTTACTGGCTTCTTTCAGATTTTGGGGTCCATAAAAAATGAACTGGACATGATCGGAACAGTTTTACCATGTTTGGGCAGGCAAAAGAGTATAACATAATGCAGTAGACTAACAATTTCGGGATTCTGTGTCCACAGATCTGCACAATGACCTTCTGCAACTGCAGATAGGAGAACCCAAAAGCTACGTTGGAAATCTGAATTTCAAACGATCATTTCAAGTCTAATGGCTATAAATTCAACCGAAGGGCACCAGCTACCTTCTGCAACGATCGATGGAAGTTATGTATCCAATTGTATTTCTCTGTGAAAGCCGAAGCATCTGTGATTAGTCTAAGCGTGGTTGAGGGTGGTGAATTGTGTTATGTTCATAGAGGACACTGCAGAAGCTCCATGGAGAAGCAACATTTCTGTGTAAATGGTTAACATCTCAAGGATTACAATAGAAAATTCCAATTCTTTTTGCGCTGGGAGAGCTGGAAAAGTAGAATAACCGAGTGGATAGGTCGAACTAACATAGATATGTTTTGCATCTTATCTATCCCTTTAACTTCTTTATATTACGTAGATAAAAGATGATTGTTTCTATATAAAACAAATGTTAGTGGATTAAAAAATGTGCAAAGAGGATTTCGAATGAAAATGGTATAAAAATTTTGAAAACAAAATATTGTACTTGCATGCCCGTGCAATCTCACTTTTCTTATATAAAATAAAGGTTTTAAAAATTCACATGTTTTTAATTTTCAGTCTACAATTACGTAAAATGAAGACATCTTATCTCTTTTTTTCATTTGAAAAAAAATTTACTAAGTGATTAAATGCATCTTTTAAGTTTTCTTTTAAATAGAGATGATAGAAAACTCAACCGGTTTTCTTATTTTTAATAGGACTCACAAAATTATCCATTCGTCTCTTTTGTAACCTAGTCTTCTCCTTCAATTGAGCGAGTTTAAAAACTCAAACAATGTTGTCAAAAACAAAGTTCATGGTTCAAGTTGAACCAAAAAAAAAAAAAAAAAAGAAAAAAGATATGTTATTATGACATGACAACATATCCTAAAGTTTAGATGCAGAAGTTTTTAAAATGGATAACATTGAACTACGCTTTAAAGGTTTAAGAATGACCGTACCCCCCCCCCCCCCCCAAAAAAAAAAGGACTAAGAGGCAAAAATGAATATTAATAATAAGTGATAGTTTACAAATTACAACTATCATTACTTGATATACTTTGTGAACCATTTGGTGGCGTCCTAACATTTTACCAGTAAGTGCTAACAAAACCAGAAATTAGCATTGTTGAAGTGCCAATTAAGGACAAAATATTAATCACATTGTCAAAATTATACATGAGCACAAATATTACTTAAAATTTTAGTAAATAGAAGGAAACCTATCATACTTGTGTCATGAAAATACGCAACACTTTAAAAACTATATACATATGTGAAGTTTACATCGCAAAATTATTGTGTGCTACAATATATGGAAGTTATCATCAGACTATAATCCCCACAAGTGGTTGACCCTAACAAGGTAATTGTATACCTTCCAAATGGGAAAATCAGAGTATACTCCTCTGGCGGTCTTATCCATCTCTAACATGAGGTTTAGGGTCAATTAAGAATGTACGAGACCCATCGTCCAGTGGGATATTCAATAATGGCTTTTTAAAAAATCCATCACTTCTTCAAGCTAATCCCCTCATCCCCCTAAGGTAATGCTTTCAACGGAAACCCATGCCCATGCTTTTAAGGGAAAAAAAAAAGAAGCAAATAAAGAATCCCATCCTATATCAAGGCCATAAATAAGGAATCTGGCCTGGTTGCCATACTTGTAAACAACCAGTCTTTCTATGGAAGCTAATCTGCAACGCCAAGCCACATTTGAGTGAAACTAAGGCCATTCTTGAATCTTATAACACAACAATGGTGAATTTCTGACACAAAGTAAATGTTAGGCATCAGTTATCTTTGAACCAGACCCTAATCATTGGCTGCATGTCTTCCCTCAATCATTGTTTTTTCTCCGAATGAATCCATTAATCATGTCCAACGAGATCCTTTGTTACAAAACCATGCCACAAAGAAGAGAAATCAATCATGTCACAGACATAAAAAAAAAGTTTCAGAATCATTCCACATAATCGGTGCATCAATCCTTGCGATTATACGGATTTCATTATTTGCATTTGAGTGCTTTGAGCAACATCTTGCTCGATTCTTCCATCCTGCACTGATTTTGTAACAATTTGGTTGGCTCTGAACAATATAATCACATGAGTAAAGGATGAACCTCAATCTCCTAGGAGCTTGGCAATTTTTCAGGATGGGTAACGTCACATACGACGGTCTTTTTCGGCAGGAAGAGGAGTTTAATAGCAAGCTCCATTGAACATTCTTAAGGGAGATCAGAAGACCTCCTAAAACCATGAAACCCATCATCCTAGGCATTTCCTCAAGATATTCTCAGATGGTTAAAATGGTTACTCTCGCAAAAAGGCCGGTCATTTTATCGTGCAAGTAGCTTGAACCTAGAACCGTTAAACGGGTGGGTCGAGTCGGGTCATAAATGGTCCGACCCAAATCGACCCATTTAACCCGTTTATGACCCATTTATTGTAATACAAAATTTTTGACCTATACCCGACCCAACCCATGCTCGACCTATACTCGACCCATTTAACTAAACTTAAGAAAGCTTTTATATATATATATATAAATGTTATTACTAAAATAGTTTTATACAACACATTTAATGGACAATTTTTATAATTTAAAAATAATTATTTTTAAAAATAGAATTTTAATAAATTTTTTATTTTTTTAAAAATAATTTTTAATTACTTTTTATTTTATTTTTAAATATAATTTTTTTTTTTTTTTTCTTTCTTTCTTTCTTCTTCTTCTTTGTCCGGCCATTGGCCACAATGACGGTCGACGGCCGACCACAAGCGAGCCTCGAGCTCGCCCCTTGCTGGACATTAATGAAGCCTCCACCTAGCTAGATCCGGCGAGCTCAAGGCTTGCTAGCATCGGGCGAGTTGAAGTAATTGCAAAACTCATTTATATGCGACTTTGTGTATATCCTAGAGGTATATTTGTTCTAAATCTAGTAGCAACAATAGTAGGAGCAAATAAAACTTTAAGGACAGTGATTGTCATAACACATCAAAGCATCAAAGCATCAAGGATCTACTATTAATTCTCCGTCTTCTTCACCAAACAATTTTTTCCAACAATCTTAAGGTATTATTGTCATGGAGATGGAGACATTAGCTGCATCAAGTGCTCATAATCTCAACATATTAGTATCAATGAAAATTTTGTTTATGTTTATATGTTTAAGTTATCTTCCTTCTAGCATACTAGATTATCTTATGTTGGCTATAGCACTTTGAAATTTATGAATAAAAGTGGTGTGATAGTCTTGACAAGAAAAAGGATAATGAAACAAAGTGTCAATGAAGGATTCCAAGTATGTTGTCAGATTGTCTATATTAAATGTTTTGATCTTACACAAATACTGGTGACATTTGTAATGCCTTGGAGACTAAATTACAATGCTGAGAAATGAGGAACGGATAAAAGTGCCACATTGAAATATTTTGAATTTGCCATGGTCAATGGAAAATCTATCTATAAGCAAGTGGATGAATTTTATGTTGCCAAACTCAAAGACCTTATGATTGAAGTTTATGAGCCTCTTCAAGTTGCTATAATTATTTCAAAATTGCCTTAAATGTGGAATCATTATCGAAATAAACTTCTTCACATGATAGAGAATGTGATTGTTGATAATGTGTTAACACGTAGTTGAATTGAGGAAGGTTCTTTGGATCATGAGGTTAATCATGTGAAAAAAATTTGTAAATAAGGGGCATTTTGTTGAGAATTGCAACATGAGTAGAGACAAAGAAAGCACCAAAATAATGGCATGTAAAAAATTGATTTGATAGTTTTATCATATGGATTTAAACATAATAATGCCAATTAAGTGCATTTACTCAAAATTTACCAAAGACTATGGAGTTATAATTTGCTTATATGTAGATGATATTCTGCTTGTTGTTACAAATATGCTTGGCATAAATAAAACTAAAAGATATCTATCTTTTTAGTTTTAAAACGAAAGATTTTGGAGAAGTGGATACGATTTTAGGTATCAAAGTAATCAAACATAGAGGGACTTATGCTTTAAGCCAATGCCATTCAAAAACACCAGCATTTGGAAATTAAAGAGTGAAATGTACCATATGATGTATCAATTAAATTGATAGAAAAATGTTGGACAACATTTAGCACAATTAGATATAAAGTGTAGTGTATGTTATGCATTGCACTTGACTAGATATAGTTTTTATTATGTGTAAAATGTCCAAACTTGCTAATAATCCTAGCATTGTGCATTGGAAGGCTATAAGTAGATTTTTTGGTTATTTAAAGAAAATAATATATCATGCCTATTTTATGAAAGACAACTAGCAGTATTAGAAAGATCTTCATATGCTACTTGGGTAACTAGCACAATTGATAACAAGTCAACATTTGTATGAGTTTTCATTGATAATCTAGTATGCTAGAAGGAAGATAACTTAAACATATAAACATAAACAAAATTTTCGTTGATACTAATCTGTTGAGAATATGAGCACTTGATGCAGCTAATGTCTCCATCTCCATGACAATAATACCTTAAGATTGTTGGAAAAATTTGTTTGGTGAAGAAGACGGAGAATCAATAGTAGATCCTTGATGCTTTGATGCGTTATGACAATCACTGTCCTTAAAGTTTTATTTGCTTCTACTATTGTTGCTACTAGATTTAGAAAAAATATACCTCTACGGTATACACTAAAGTCGCATAGAAATGAGCTTTGCAATTAATCAATATTTCTCACCTGTCAAGCGGTCATAGAGGCTAGTGGCGAATCTATGATCTTCAACTGCTGAACTCAGGAACACATCATACGTTGGTTCAGCATCTAATTTTGTCATATCTGGCTTCCGCCTTGCTTGTTCAACTTCGACTCTTCTTTGTTTTGTGCCAGCGTATTCAGCCGTACTTAATCCTGCCTATAACTCTATCAATCTTGATTCAGCCTCGCTGGTTTATCTTTCCTACTACTTTTCCCTTTACTTTGATCCAGCCTCGCTGGTTCATCGTCGCTTATTTTCCGATTATCCCCATCGTATTCAGCCATACTTATTCAACCTCTAATTTTATCGTATCTTGATTCAGCCTTGCTGGTCCATCTTCCGCCTCTTCTCCGTTTTCTGCTTGCGGATTCAGCCACATATGATTCCGTCTTCACCTCAATCTCTCGTCCTCCAAATCATACTCTACCTGGGTTTTTAAACGATAGTCATGTCAAACAGTCCGAGTTTGCCTTGCCAGTCGTTCAATGTGTGATGTTAATTTAAGAGAAAATAAGTTCCAAAAAAAAATATTTTACGAACATTCAAGAAAAACTACTTGTTCTCAACTTACTGTTGTTCGAGGAATATTAAAATATACTATGATTATTACCCATTTACAAATTATGGCATGATGTAAGAATTATTGAAGTGACTAATAGTATTGAAGAAGTAAATCACAATAAATTCAAGTTGTTCACAATATTCCATGAAATGTAACAAACATTGAGAAATTCAACCTTACAAAAATTTGTTTGGTGAAGAAGACGGAGAATTAATAGTAGATCCTTGATGCTTTGATGCGTTACGACAATTACTGTCCTTAAAGTTTTATTTGCTCCTACTATTCTTGCTACTAGATTTAGAACAAATATACCTATAGGATATACACCAAAGTCACATAGAAATGAGTTTTGCAATTACTCAATATTTGGATGAGTTTTGTAGATACAAAAGTTTCTTGCCAATTCTTTGGAATAGATACAAAAGATAGAGAAGATACAAAGGTACGATAGAAGTTAGACAAAAACTCTAATGAGACAACATGGAATATATGTCACAACCCGAACCCCGAGCACGCCAACATCCCACCATGGTCATGCAAATGCGACCTTCCCAAGTAGTGTCGCCGACCCCATTCATTTATTATTGCGCAAGCGGAACGTATTATAAAACCCCTGACAATAAAATACGTGATAGAAAAGCAGAAAACAATTAAACAACCAATCACTTACACAAACCAACGAAATTACAGACAAAGGTCTACAGCCAAAAGTCTACAAAAGACCGACTCTTAAAAATGAACTGTCCTACGACCTACAAGTCGGACACATTCTCCAATCTTATGACTTCACATCTGCAACTCCTTAAGGCCAACCAAAGCTATCTGGCCACTCCGTCCACCGGGGACCTGAAATTTTAATCCCACAACCAGGATGAGACGATGTCTTAGCAAGTTCAACCCCCTAAACCCCTATTAGAAAGAAAATACGCCCCGGGTGGCCTAGCCACATCACACAGAAGACTTACCTCGCCTCAGCTTTCATCTGCAGGTTAGCACAATTTATATTATTCAACCACGTACAATTATGATAACCAAACAACCATGGCACAATCACATTATCAAAACAATTCAACCACTTGGATCGTCTCAGCGATCAATCGACTTGGCCGATTACATGTCATTCTAGCAAATCAATCATTGCTCTCAATCCCGGCCCTATAGGAAGGTTTAACAAACAGTGGCAATCACGGCCCCACTCGGCACGACCTTTAATTAGGTGGTCCATCACGGCCTCACTGGACACGACCTCTAATAGGTGGTCAATCACGGCCTCACTGGGCACGACCCCTCCTAGGTGGTACATCACGGCCTCACTGGGCACGACCTCTAATAGGTGGTACATCACGGCCTCACTAGGCATGACCTCTCTTAGGTGGTACATGACAACCTCACTAGGCACGACCTCTAATAGGTGGTCAATCACGGCCAATCTCCCATCAATTTCTACACATAGGATTTTATAAAGAATCCCTATTTATCACAATCACACTCCATTTGCTACAATCAATCATCAAATTCGAATTCTAAATACACAATAGCGATCAGCACGAAATTCTGAGAGAATAAGGTTCCGACGAAATTTTCGGAATTTAATAAATAATTAAATTTATTCCGAAAATTAATTAAATAATAATACCCATATTTTTCGCAATCCATATTCAATTTATAATATCCAATCATCAATTTCAAAATCCGAATACACAGCAACGATCGGCACGAAATTCTGAGCAACCGGGGTCAAAAATAATTTTTCCGTATTTCTTTTTATAATAATATTTTTATAATTTCGGAATATAATATAATATTATAAATTTCCAGAATTTCAAAGTAATTAAATAATTCGAAATTAAAATCCTATTATGTCCCATCAAGATTTATTATTAAATAAACTATCTTAGCCTTTAATTAAACACACTTTAAATTAAACAAACCTTTAACCCAAATCACAATTAAATAAACTCAAATATCCACCTAAACTTGCTTAACTTAGACTAAGCACACTTAGGGCATAATTAACCGTCAAGGTTTAGTGAGCTAAACTCACCGGATTAGCGAGCCAAGCGGACCAAAACGACGAGAGGATTGACTTTCCTCAAGGCGGGCCGAGCATCGGGGCTCGGGAAGGCGGCCAAAACGGGCCAAACATGGGCTGCCATACCCATTTTCTGCAGCTGCTGGTTGAGGCCGATGGAGGGCTACACAGCGGCGGATCGGGCGGAGGAACAGCGGAGGAGGAGGGCGGGTAGCAAGGGCGACGGCGGCTCAGGCGGCTTCGGCTGCTCCGGTGACCAAGCGGCGGCGACGACGGCTGGACAGAGGGGATGGAGCTTGGGTTGGCACGAACGAAGGCTGGAGGTGGCGAAGGCGGTGCGACGACAAGCGGGCACGGCGACCGGCGTGCAGGCGAACAGCAACCACGACAGTGAGCTCCGGCGAACGGGCGACGACGTCAAGTGAGCGGAGGGCAGGCGTCTAGCTAGCTGGCCGGCCGGATTCTCTCTCCCTCTCCCTTCCCATTTCGAAACCCAATGAGCTAGAGGTTGGAGATGATGTTGATGGGTGCCTTTTTGGGGAACAAATCTCCACCTTACACTTGTCAACATCTTAGCCATTCTTGCCCCCACACCATGACATCACCCGCATGATGTCATCTTCCACTATCTCCTCTCCCACAACATTCTTCAATGGGTCCATTTATTTTTCTGCCGGGGCATGAAACTTTGTATACTTAATTCAATCATTTCTCAATCAATTCCATCCAATTGAAGCTCAATTAAATTAACCCAATGTCACCACGCTTCAATTCAATTATTTACTTGACCATAGAACTATCTTGATCTCAAAAATACCACCAAGAGAGGGCCTACCAAATTTCCAAACCAAATTAACCATACTCTGATTATTATGCTGAAAAGGTCGGCTTGCATGAAAAATCTTCCAAAGATGAGTCAATATTCCTAAAATGATTTGTGACACACCTAGACTTCCAATTTCTGAATTCGATCTCAATTCCACGGTTAATTTCACTTTGGCGCGATACTAGCGCGGCCCAACCTACCGAGTAGACTTTAGAAATTTTAAATCATTTGACCTGTGGTTGATCATCTCAAGCCACAATGTACATTTTTGAAACATTGGCGACTTTCGGTTGTCGGGGTAATCTCAAGATTTCAAATACGAACACAGGGTACCCAATCGATAGAAAAGTCGGTCCAGTGCCGATCGACAAAAATTGTGCGATCTTGTGGAATCACCCACACCTAATCACATGCCTCTGTCGAGTCGACCTATCTCTGATCTCTAATTGATTTTTAATTGTGCCGTAATGACCCTTGCAGATTAGCTCGGTCGAAAGATCGCTTCCTGGCCAAATTCTCGAGTCGAATGCATTAGAAACTCTTAACGGCTTCACCCGATAGACTAGTTTTCACATGAGTGGCTGACTCAAGGAGAACTATATGCGTGCTAACAAAATGCCCGTATCAATTTATTGAAAATAGAATTGGAAAATCAGGATGTCACAATATAAGGTGTTGAATCCAAGTTATAGTACCCTTTTGAAATGCAATAGTAAGATTAGAAGGAGAAACCCCATGAGAAGAAACGGTATAATCTGGATTCGGAGATGATGACTGAATAGACAATGAAGATTAAAAAAAAGTATGATAGAAGTTAGACGAAAAGTTTAAAGAGACTCTGACCAAAATTTTTAAAAAAATAGTCTAAAGAGACAACATGCAATATAAGGTGTTGAATCCAAGTTATAGTACCCTTTTGAAATGCAATAGTAAGATTAGAAGGAGAAACCCCATGAGAAGAAACGGTATCATCTGGATTCGGAGATGATGACTGAATAGACAATGAAGATTAAAAAAAAAAAGTATGTTAGAAGTTAGACGAAAAGTTTAAAGAGACTCTGACCAAATTTTTTTGAAAAAAGTCTAAAGAGACAACATGCAATACAAGGTGTTGAATCCAAGTTCTAGTACCCTTTTGAAATGCAATAGTAAGATTAGAAGGAGAAACCCCACAAGAGAAAACAGTATAATCTAGATTCGGAGATGATGACTGAACATACAATATATCAGTGGTCTT